>JAFBJR010000050.1:459027-502965 GCA_016785285.1 Brachirus orientalis
CGGTCGAGGCAGATGACCGCACATCTTTGAGTCTGGTTTTGTCAGAGATTTCTTCCTGTTAAAAGGGAGTTTTTTCTCTCCACTGATGCCTAGTGTTTGCTCATTGCCAAATCAGAACATACATTATCTCAAGGCACTGTACATAGTAAGGCCAAAACCTTTACAATATTACAGAGATAAAAGAAACCCAACAGTTCGAGACCAGGAGCATTTCAAAAATCAATAACATTAATAACAACTAGGACTGCTCGTGATACTCGCAGTCATGAAAGGGCCCTCGCAAGTTACAGGGCATTTTCTGTTTTGGATGATCTATTTCCGGACAAGTTGAATCTTGTTTTCGATCAATGTCAGTGTTCTTGGCAACATTAAATTACATACAAACAGTCCGTGAGCCCACAAAGAACCAGCTCCTGCGGCCCCGTTTCAAGCCAAATTCAGGCCAAGTTCAGGTCAATGTATGGCACAGGTATAGGGCACTTCCTGTCTTGTGACTTCATGGCGGGTCATGTTTGTGTTAGTAAATGTGTCAAGGGTCAGTCTTTTGTGTCACATATAAAATTTCATAGCGATTGGTCAATGTATGGCAAAGTTATAGGGCACGTCCTGTTCAGTGGCGAATTATCAAATTTCCCAAAATTCCAATGCTTGCCATGGCCAAGTTATTTTGAATCCATGAAACATTTTGATTATTCATTGTCTTTGATGTTTCTAGTTAAAACTCATGGTGTTTTTATATTGTAGGATATAAAAGTTCAGTTTGTTCATTTACAAAGTGTGCAAATCACCAATACTGACGGCAAAATGACTTCAAAATGGCCAACTTACTGTTGAGTTTATGTCATGCCGGTGTGTTCAGGGCAGGCCCTGGTCTCACATATTAAGTATCAAACAGGTTGATCAATTTATAGCCAAGCAATAGTGCACTTCCTATTTTGTGGTGAAAATCCAAATGGCCATCTTCACTGTGGCTCAAGTCTGTGTTCAGCGCGTCTACGATCAGTCTCTTGTGTCACACATGAAGTTTCGACGAGATTGGTCAATGTATGGCAAAGTTATACGGCACTTCCGTGGCAAATTGTCAGAATTCACCACTTTTCCGATGATTTCCGTGGCCACACCCTTTTGAATCTGCAAAATCTTTGGACAACTTTTTGCCTTTGATGTCTACAAGGAATTGACCTCTTTGAAATATGTCAGCTGGAGTTAGGCACCAGCGCCCCCCGCGACCCTTAGTGAATAAAGCGGCAGAAAATGAGTGAGAGTGAGTTTCCTGCAATACATGATGAGAGCAATAAGTGTATCAAATTTTGTCAAAATTGGAACAACTATATGCAAATCTAAGACATTTTAGTTATAAGGGGGTGCTATAGAGTTAAATAAACTCCTAATGAGAGGTTGTGCCTTTCATTTGTGTTCAGGGCAGGTCCCTGGTATCACATATTAAGTTTCAAACAGATCAGTCAATTTACAGCCAAGTTATAGGGCCTATGAAATTTTAAGGTGATTGGTCAATGTATGGCAGAGTTATAGAGCAGTTCCTGTTTTGTGGTGAATGATAAAAATTTGCCACATTTCAGACAGTGGCACTTTCCATTTCATGGCAAATTGAAATTCAAAATGGCCATCCTCACGGTGGATCAAGATTGTGTTCATAAACGAGTCCAGGGTTGGTCTCTTGTGTCACATAAGAAGTTTTGAGGCGATCGGTCAATGTATGGCAAAGTTATAGAGCACTTCCTGTTCCATGGCGAATGGTCAAAATTCATTACATTTCTGATGGCTGCTGTGGCCACACCTGGATCTGGATCCTGTCTAAATTTGCTGCGCACTATCTCTTACGCCATGTGACATTAAGAAAAACTTTCATTAACTTTAGATCCTCAACTTGTCCTCAGTGACCTCACCATGTTTGAAGATGATCACACTAAAGCCCTAGGACAAGTTCATGAAAATACCAGAGGTGCAAAATCGCCAAAATCGGCTCCGAGTTGGCATTCAATCTAAAATGGCCGCCTTCCTGTTGGGTTTAGACCATAGGTCCTCATTTACTTTTTGACTGTCACTGTCAGATAAACGTGTGTACAAACTTTCGTTCATGTCTGTTAAACATGGCAACACTTGACCTGATGAAAGTTTTTTTGCATCAGTTTGTAGCCCCTCCCACTTCCAATTTTCCACGCTCATTCGCTGAACTACTGTCATATCTTCAGAGGGGGGCAATTGTCAATCGTAGTAAGTTTCGTTCAGATCGGACCCAGTTTGGTTATAACATTTTGTTTTTTTAATCACAAAAATCCCACATTGCCCCGTTGCCATGGCAACAGTGTTTTACGATGCATCATCATATTCAACATATGTTTTAAGGTATATCACCAAATTTTAGTTGGACACGACACTCCGTGTAAAAGTTATTCCCGAAAGTTAGCCTGCCCTACCTGCTAATCTACACCTTTTATAATGCATTCCCCCACCAAACTACAGTATAATGTAAATTTGAAAAAAAAAGCAATATTAACATAATCACTTAATAAAATATTATGACATTTCAAATAATAGATCCCAAAGGAAGGCCTGCTCACTAAAGAGTTTGACTTTTTTGTTTCTTTAGCTTTTTGTTTTTTAATCATGTGGGGCTTTAGAATCTTCAACAGCACCAATCACACAGTGATCAATAAGGTCATGAGTAAAGACTCGATTGCTGAATATTTATGTGGCATGTTGGTGATCAATAGGAGTTGACTATAAACATGTGAGATTAAGACAGACAATGTGCTTTAAATTAACACAGATTAGCGTAAATCCCGATTAAAATCACCAGTCCAGATCATTTTCCTAAAATGTAATTCTTCCAGTATGTTCAATGTCTAGTACACTTTTGGCACACATTTAACCCTCTGACAATAAATAATGAATTTCCTTTCTTAACAGGTACACCATCAATGACAGGAACCTTGGTCGTCTACCTAATCAAATAACCACCAAATGGAACACAGAGCTCCAGCTGTGGAAGGTGAGCAGTGGCCTCAGTGGCCCTAACAAACTTTTCTTCCTGTTCTTTTTTTTTTGCTTAGATAATAATCAGCATTTGTCTTTTACTGAATGTTTTTTCAACATGCAAAGAGATTCCAATGGTCCTGCTCTTCTAAATCCAGCAAAATTATCTATGATTGTCACCAGATCCCAACCAAAACATCCAACTACAAGTACCTGTATGTCATATATATTTAACACACAATATGCAATATTTTCCATATACTACAGTATGTACTACTAGCAAAATGTATTAATTTTAATTGATTTTGTTATTTTTATTATTATTATTATAACAATTTTATTATTATTCATGATTGCTCATGATGCTCCCACATGCTGTTAAACAGAGCAATTTTTAACACAGCTTTTTCAAACATCCTAGTTTTATTTTAGATGCTTCCATTATTTGACTTTGCACACAGAAATGAAATTATTCCACAAAAACACAAAACTACCCGATGGCCTTGAGCTACCTGATGAAACCATTTGATGGCCTTCTGGCATGGACCTTACTCTTCAGTTCACCCCAAAGATTTTCAATGGAATTGAAGTCAGGACTTTGTACAGGCCAGTCAATAAAGTTCACTTTGGTCTTCTGGAGGTAGTTCTTCATCAGGAGCCACGTATGTTTTGGGTCGTGGTTGGTTTGGAAGACAAAGCGACGACCCCGACCCAGTTTTGCTGCTGACTGCTTCAGGTTTTCTTTCCAAATCTTCACATATCCTTCTTTTTTCATGATTCCTTCCACTTCAATGAGATTCCCAGTTCCAGACTCACTGAAGCATCCCCACAGCATAATACTCACATCATCATGTTTCACTGTGGGGACGCTGTTCTTTGGGTTATATGCCTCTCCCTTCTTTCTCCAAACATAATTAATGTCTCTGACGATTAAATTTCGTTTGAGTGGTGTTGTGGAAATTTCGTGTGTCCCCGAGTGAGAGAGAAATAAAGAGTTTTGAGAGTCCACCAGTTGTTGTTGAGGAACAGGTTCACAAAGCATGGAGTGGTCTGTGAAGGGGTTCGAAATGATGGAGTGAGTCACAGCTTCTTATAGGCAAAAGATGGTTACATAACAGAAGACTGTTTGTCCATATAAGGCAGAAGCAAGGATCGCCTTGAAACGAAAATGACCTTGATACGAAAATGAATCAAATGGGAGGTAGAAAGATACAGGAGGCTATATCACTGCTGGCAGCACAGGGAGAATGGCCTTGAGACGAAAATGAAGCAGATACATGAAAAACATGGTTGATATTATGAAATTGTGATAGATATAGGGATTTTTCCATTACAGTGGCTAAGCGGAGGCAGTTTGTGCTTGTTTCTTGTAACATGTTCCTCTGTGTTGGTCTTATAGATGGAGCATTTCTTCAGTCTAACACCAGATGCTGGTGCTGGTAAGATGCCCAGACAGCAGGCACTGGAAACAGTGAGGAACAACATTGAATGGATCAAGACCAACCGGGATGAGATCCAGAAGTGGCTGGAGAGCAACGTGGCCTAACACAGCTTTATTGCAAAGCACTGTCACAGTCCCATGTACAGTTAATATGACCTTTTTTTTAATTTTAGTATGAGCAGTACATTAAAGACCAGATTTTATTAATTTTGAAGAGCAAAGGCACGGGGTTGAACCAACAATGTAAAAACAAATACCCTCATTCTTACTTTCGTGTTTGTGAAGTGTGGATGTATGAGGTACTGACACAAAGAACCTACATGTCTGTTGTGTGTGTGGCCCCTGCTGTGTCACATTGCCAAGATCCACATGAGACATTCACACTCTCAGTGGAAACATGGCTGCTAGTGGGGACACAGTGAATAAGAGACTTCAGCCACTTTCCCCTCCATTCATAAAATTCACCCTGTGCGCTCTACCACTCAACCCTGAGCAGAATTTACAGTAATGTAGCCCATTGGTCTGGCCCTCAACAATATTTAAAGTATCTCCTGTGGCCTCTTGGGGAAAATAATTGACCACCCCTGATATGAATGATAGTAGAATACATGCTTTGAATTCATATCATTGAACAATGCAGACTTAGGGACAAAGATGGAATGAGAATATGCTCATTTTAAACTTGAGACTTGACTTGGACTTGCAAAAAAATTACTTGTGAACATCTCTGGTGTCCTTTCAATGTAAAGTTCATTGATATTGATTTTTGTGTGAGAGAGTGAGCACTTTGCAAAGTGACACAAATGCTAGTTTCCAGTCAGAAAAGGCTGCCTATAGGCCATTTCCCAGTAAAATTAGCATTAGAATTTGTGAACTCAGGTGCACCCAGTAAAAAAGGCGAGTAGCATCATTCCCATTGCCATTTATTGTTCTACCCCTTGGTGGGTTGTTTTTGAACTCCTACATCACCTGTTCCAGAAATGTGATGGCACAAACAAGCCAGAAGCAAAATGACTTCAGTCCCACATTCATACTGAGCGATGAGTCATCAATGTTAAATCACTAATTAAATGTTGTAAGATAAAATAAAAAATATTGAGCACTGTCGCAAGTGGTAAAAAGTAAGAATCACTGCAAACATTTGTGGCTACTAACTAACTAACCTAGTTTGCACTTAAACGGACATGTATTGTATCAGTTGAGCCTTTTGTTTAGTGGTTAACATCTGTTTTTCTTTGTGGTCTTGTTGTCAACCTTGTATTCATGGAGTGAGTGCTTGTCTCAAGTTGGTCTGGGCATAGGAGGCACACACAGTACAATATTGAATTGTACTGTAGTTTAATTTCATTTATCAGAATGTGAAGAACTGTTTTTAAAACAATACCGAAAATATTCATCTTCTGTCTGTTATACATACATATAAATAGGTGTGGGTCATAAGGCACAGATTCAGACTATGGAATGTAAACTAAATCTGATTGTAATTTAGCTTAACCTCACCAGTGCTTTTTCATCACATTGATAGAAAGGTACCATCTGGTCACTAAATCATTTTCTTCACAATTCCTTTTTTACGAACATTTTCCTTTTGTTATCATCACCAGAGGAATATTTATACTGCCTCAGGTAACAATTGTTAATATCGATACACTCTGTTGGTAAACAGTTTTGAATTGAGTTCAAGTAACTGTAGCACAGCCCTCCAGCAGTCTGTTTCAACTCATACAATAGTTAATAGGAAGTGAAGTGTTTTACATCACAACAGATGGAGACAAGGCAGAAGCAGTGACATAACCCTAGTAAAGCTGCAGATAGTTGAAATGTAGCTGAAAATGCCAAGACTCAATATAGTGAGTAGATGAAGAATGCAGACTAGTTATTGAAGTAACACAAACAATGATTACAGTATCACAGGAAGTGGAATTTACACAGTAAAAGCCACAATACAGTTTATTCGACAGAAAAACGGGTAATCAGAATTCCTTTGAACGTGATTTTGTTGTTTTCATTATAGAACTCAACTACAATTTTTTTATTGTCATCATATGAGGCAGTTTCATCTCACTGAGTCAGAGGTTGTTGTGACGTTGTCATGGCAACCTGGGTGTTGATGGTGACTCGCTTTCTGGTTTGACATCGGATCATCCCTATTATGGCTCTTCTGAACCTAAGGGAAATATGTAATCACCATCATTAAACCGTCACAAAACTTGACCCTCTCTACTGTACACGACTTCCTATCACAACCCAGCCAGCATGTCCATGTTGTTCCCATTAGGGTTATATTCTGGCTGACAATATGGGTCCATTTTATGGGCATGGGCTTGAAATGAAATGTGGCCACCATGGAAACCACTGACAAAACTGCTTGGAATCTATATTGTCAGTCTGATTAATCCTTATGGTAGCCCATATGGGCATGCAGGCTGGGTTTTTAAGAAAACCACTCACTTTTTGTTGGCAATAACATAAATGCAGGGGTTGTAAAAAGTGGAGGACTTGGCAAAGAGTGGCGCAATGATGGCCATGGGGGCGGGTATGGTCTTGGGGTCACCAAATGATGCCCAGAGGCACACCATGCTGTAGGGAGACCAGGCCACCAGGAACATGACAATCATCACAATGGACATCTGTGGGCAATGGACACAACAACTGAGTTTGCATATCAAGGTGGCAGACAGAAATGACTGCAAGCAAGAAAAATAAAATTAAATTAAAAAAAATAATAATGTATAGTGGTTAGTCTTTTTGTTTGGTCTCAGACTTGCTAAATGTAGAAGGCAGGGTTTATAACACATAGTGCAACCACCCATAACCATAAGGCAAAACATATGTTTCATATCATCTCTCTTACATACAATTTTGGCAAATTACCAGAAATAATCAAGGCACAACTGCATCCCCCTGCAGCTTTTCTAATTAACCTATCCTTGTGTTTAGTGTGGTTTTCCTTTCACAACAATGTCCAGAAGGAAGACGCTGTGCCATTTTCAAATCAAAATTTAACTTTCACTTAGTAACATATTTGATGTAGTCTTAACGTCATGAAGTATGAGCGAACATTTCAGGTTCCCTATTTATTTATGTATCTGCTTTGTAATATATATATTTGTATAGACAGTCTGTGTTTGGGAAACACAGCCTGTCTATATAAATGATATTTTTTCTATTTTTTTTTTTTTTTTTTGTACCGTTATAGTTTTTATCATTTAAAATCGATGTCTTGCTATAAGCCCATAAAGGGTTTCTACTTCTCCCACACATGTGTTCTAATTTAACACATTTTTGTCCTCTCATGTGTTTTAAGTACATTTTTAAAAAAATAAAGATGGCAAACTATCATGGCCCGAATCGCAATATAAATCTTGACAAGAGCAAATTTGTGCTTAATGCAGCAGCCATATCTATAACAGGTAATATGGTTTTTAACTCATGTCAAACCATTGTTTGATTGATTCATTTAAATATTTACTAAAAAGTTGGGAAGATTTTGTTTTGAGACCCAAAAAACTCTCCCGCGTCCCATCTGTGGGTCACGACCAAGTGTTTGGAAACCTCTGCATTTGGGTAGATTACACAGTACTTCATTATGTGGTGTTTTTGATATTCCGGTTAATGTCACAACAGTTGCCTTACTATTATTAAAATTAAGGACTGCACCATGCCACTTTTTGTGTCAGATACTGATATCAGTCCAGTCCAGCATTTTAGACCTTTTAAAGTATGAAGCTATGGAACTAAATAAACTATGAAATACATTTGTGCTAACCATTTCAAGTTATGTCAAAAACATAACTCTCCAACTGTGGAACCAAGATTTATTGGGTTTTATTTGCATTTTTACAGTCGGCATAGTGTGATATAGTGTGATATACATAACTTCTGGATGGTATCAGATTTTATATTTTTATCTGGCCAATATCAAATCCAGTGATTTTGACTAATATTGGACAGATACCGATATTGATATTGATATTCATCCCTAATTAAAAATTTTAGTAATGTTATGATCACGATGCAGAATGTGCTTTTATCAGTAGCCTCTGTTCCTCTAGGACAGTGGTTCTCAAACTTTTCATACCAAGTATGAAAAGTACTCAAATATTGAGCTCATATTATCACCAATGTTAAAATACAGTGGTGTAAATAAGATAATCTGCTCTCTCATCATCCTCCTCTTCCTCACATATACTTCAGACACTGTTCTAATGAAATTAGATCCAGATGGAGCGAGAGATAAGGTGACTAATTAGCATTATTTGATTATTATTATTATTATTATTTTGATATTTGTTTCATTTTCTATGCACTCCAGTCAAAATTCCTCACCTCGACTGTGATCACATACTCATATACAGTAGAACAATATTTCTGATTTTCCTCCAAGTACCACTAGAGGAAGCTCGCGTACCACTGGTGGTACACATACCACAGTTTGAGAACCATGGCTCTAGCATTCTCCATACACATATGTCACTGTGACCAACGTAATGGCCACTCTTTTAGCTGGTGGGACACACAAATAAGTTACGGAGCTGAAGAGTCAAAGGAAGAGCGAGCTGAGTGTTGCTCAGTTTTCACCTTGGTGACGTCCATCTGATCTGACCAGTCGATATTGATGCTGTCCAGGCAGTTGCCAGCCTTGTGTCTTGTTACAGTGACTGACACATTGTAGTAGCAGTAAAACATGACCGACAGTGGCAACACAAAGTTCACAGCAATCACTGCCATAGTGTATGAGATGAATGAGCTGTGGAGGGAAAGAAGAGTTGGTATCTGTTGACTTTCCACAGTCAGAGCTGTACGATCACAGTGCATCATAACTGCTTTTTTCTTCATAGCACTTTTTAAAGAAATATCCTTTCAGATATCACCTCTTTTGTGGTGATGTCCAAAAGACAAATTTGACAAAATCATTTCTTACAAAATTAAACTGCAAATTTCAATGAAGTTGGTGTTATGTAAAAACATGAAAGAAAACCAGAATACAATGAATTGTAAATCCTTTTCAACCTATACTCAGTTAAATACACTTCAAAGGCAAGATATGTAACTTTCAAACAGATAAACGTTATTGTTTTGTTTGCAAATATTCACTAATCTTGAATTTGATGCCTGCAACACATTCCAAAATAGCTTGGACAGGGGCATGTTTACTGTACTAAATTGTTACATCACATTTCCTTTGAACAACACTCATCAAGCATTTTCAGCCTCGCAGTGAGGCGCAGCGCATTTAAAGGTGAGGAGAGGAGCTCATCTGAATGGTGAAGACTGTGTTAAACCCAGTCACGCCTTCTCTCCCTCTCTTTGCTACTTTGCTGGTAGAAGAGAAGGAGGCGGGACAGAGCAGTACTTGCGCCTGGCTGTGCTGTGCACAAAACTTGAAAAATGCGTCTGGACACACCCCTTGCCCCTGGCCTGGTCTACCAAATTAGAGCCCGACCAGGTTGGAGCTGGCGAAAATGCACCTTCAGCGCAAGTACTTCTTATGTGTCAATACCTCATCAGAATCAAAATCGAGTTCTCCAACTTTTTTGAAACGTGTTGTTGCCATCAAATTCAGCATCTGATATGTTGTTTATGTTATAGTGGGAATAAAATGTGGGTTTGTAAGATGTGCAAAGCATTGCATTCAACCCAACTTTTTTGGAATTAAGGTTATAAATATAAATAAAAATCAGCAGTATTTAGATTGCACAATATGTCACAAAACAGAAGGTAAGCCTCATACGAACATTACAGCACCAAAAGGCAACACTTACACTCACACTCACCAAACAGTAGTAAGCTGACAAGAAAACAAGAATGTCAATTTTTCTAATAAAACTTTCAAAATTAAACTGAACATTTGGCCGGTATCTTTTGTTGAACTGCTGAACGGAATGTCTTTATTATATCATACAAAAAATCTTTTCCTGTAAAACTGCCAACACTGAACTGGGAAAAGTACTGAATTTGACTCGAGTTGTCACAGGAGGTCAGGTCCCCTCAACATTGAGGAGGCCTGGGTAGCACAGGTTTGAATTTGTTAGCTTCTCCTCCTCTTCATTGTTATGCTCTTTTTCTTCAATCATTAAAGATGACATTCACTGGAAAATTAAATTTCTGATGTTTTTTGGTGTGTCCCCGTGTCCTCAACCACTTCTGAGAAAGAAGGGCTTCTCTGTTTACCTGCACTCGAGCAAGCAGTTTTGAAATGTTGGGTTTAGTTACACAACTAGCCCATTTGCCATGCAACGAACCCTCCCCCAACAGCTACTCCCGGTCATGGGCGTGAACATTCAACCTGAAGAAGAGGAAGAAGCACCGCACAGCAGTCAGTCAGCTGGTAGCTGGCCAGTCACAAGTGAGTGGAATGCACTTGGTAGCTGGCCAATCACAAGAGACCCAGTGTTCTGTGGGGTGGGGATTAGCTCAGAAACAGAGCGCCTGTTCAGAGGCTGGCAGACAGCAGCAATAAAGTGGCTTAATCTGAAGGTTTTTGACCCTAAATACTATTTAATTTATCTAAGTTATTTAATTTATCTAAGTAGACATCAGTAATCTTCATTTTAAGTTCAAGGCCATTCTATGTGACCTTTAAATCCTTATCTATGGTACTCCAGGAAGCGGTTTCTCTTCGTTGAGGAACATATTGCAATTGGTGCATCACGTCTATATTTTGCCTTTGCAACCTCTGTTTCGGCACCTCGCTGCATGGTTGCAGTCTACCATCTCGGGCCTCTTTTGATTCGTACTCTTCTTCGCTCTCCTCACTGTCGTCTACTCTCGCCAGTGTCGTCAGATTCTACGTAGTTCAGCAGCTCATTTGCCAGAGGCAGTTTGAAGTGCAGGAACTGTTGAGTGTTTTTTGCTGATCAGTTAAGCACTATGCTGTCACACTTGTACTGTACTGACTTGAAATGGTGATGGCAGCAACAAAGAAAAGAGCAATCACATGCATGGTCCATTTCCTAGTCTGCTTGCCATGTGGTCCACACCACCCATGTTGTCATGGTACAAAATTATCTCTGCTTCCTACAATAGTGTAACAATTAAAGAGGTTCAATGAAACATTATAAACCATTAAATAATGTATTACATGAATTACTTCACATATAAAATACATTCAACAAAATGTGGTTTGGGGGCTGAAAGTTGAATGTAAATAAAGAACTAGCGAGCTAGTTAGTTATTAGTTAACCCCATTAAATCGCCCTCATGTCTGTTACAGTTGACATTCATAAAAGGGCTATTATTTTTCCTAACAGATAGTTTAACTGAAATCTGGAAATTTATAATTCCTGACATGTTCATGAACGAGAAAATATATGGTTAGCATAGGTAAATATATATATATATATATCTTAACAATATTTGGCTTACCTTTTCCTTGTCCTCTATCGAATGCATCAGGACTAAGCATGGTAGCCCAAATGAGTCAAAAGATATAGACCAAAAACCAATGTCCAGTATAGAGGTCATACATCAATAGGCTGAGTCTTAGGAGGATTTATTGTATTTTGTAATTATTAGCTCCTATTCCTTAAAACAAAGAGCTGTAATTATTGCCAAGCGTACAGTAAATCAGGTTAAATGACTTACGCATCATTTTGTCTCCAGTTGATGGTGCATGTAGCACCAGTGGGGTCAGGGGCATATCCAGCCCAGCCCGCTATAGGCATGGAGGACCAGAACACAGCATTGAGCCACGCTGCCAGAACAAGGAGGTTGTATGATTGTATCGTCATTTTCCGCCCTGGACAAAGGAACAATCAATCTCTGGAGAGTTGGTAAACAAGTTTGGAGATTCAAACTTCATTACAGTTCAAATTATTGGGCGTTGACTGATGACTTGTTAGTTCAGTGACCAAATGGGAAGAATACCTTACCCACAAAGTTTAGTCTACTGTACAAAAATATGGAGCAGGACTAAGAGACTAATAAATGTTGATAGTGAATTGATAGTTCAAGGTTAATTGTTAGCATGACTGTGTCAGAGTGGAAAATGAAGCTAAAGTAAACTGCTCACGCTCCTGCACAAAAAATTGTGTTGGTTTTCTGCTGCCTCATTTGGTAAGTTTATATTGCTGCTGTAAATCTAAACAAAGGATTTGAATCTCCATAGTTATAAAACCGTGGCTCAGCAATCACTGAGCACAAATCACACCGATCCACTAGCCTCTGTTTTTCCTGCCTCTGAGCTTCAGAATAGATTTTTAATGTTCCTTTAGTGGTTATTAAAGCTCTTGGACACACACGGACACAGTCAGACAGAGAGACAGACAGAGAGTCAGGTAGAGAGACAGACAGACAGAGAGAAGGAGTGACAAAGAGGGAGACAGAGTACAACAATACCAGCAATGGTACAGGTACATGTTGACATCATGATACACTAACAACAAAGGCATTCATTTGAATATAAAGTACAATTTCTACAGTTATTGTTAATAACCATGAAGAGAAGGAAACTGAGCCTACAACAACATTTTGTACTGGAGTGTGTTTATGAGTTTGAGTGTGAAAGTCATATTTGTGTATATGTGTAGGGGTTGTCATTAGATGTTTTTAGAAATCTGAGTGGGAGACCGTGCCACTGTCCGGTCAGCTCTCGGCAGAAGGCCGATAGGGATCCAGATGTGCCGAGCGTCCGCCAGCCGCCCAAGACGGTAGAGACCCCCAGCCACCACCCCCGGAGATAACCACGCATATGGTGCGGCTCTGCGTGACCCCCACCATATCATCCCCAGGGGTAGGTCTGCCCCAAGATGCCACCGGGTGCCCCGCTGGGACGCAGACCAGAAGTTTGCATGCCAGTTTTTCTTTTTAATTTAATTTTATTTCTTTTTTGATGCACCCTGCCTTTTTGGTCTGTTTATAATGTTTTCATTCATCTTATCTGCCTTTATTTCTTTCTATTAATTCTAGTATCTTTTTTGGTATTTTAAGATATTTCAGTAAAGGATAGTTTAGTACATTTTTTTTTTTAAACGGCGTTTTAACTACTTTTATCCAGCCTTAGTGTTTCCTCATTGATGATCCTATTGCATGACAGTTTTGTTTTATCTCTTTTAATATCTTTTTGTTGGCTCAATGTCCGTGTTTATAAGGGTCTATATTAACAAAGTCTGATGGGATGACTGTTTGCCCTACATGGATTTTGGAGCAGGTAGGAGTAGCTTACAATGTGAGTGTCCAGTGGGAAAAGACTTTATAAATGTTAATGTCTCAGTCTTGTTCTCAGTGCAGGGCCCACAAACCTTATTCAACTACAGAGGTTAAATGTACACTAAACTGACCGTAGATGTGAATGTGAGAATGAACAGTTGTTCATGTCTGTGTTTGCCCCACGAAAGGCTGGTGACCTGTCCAGGGTGTACCCCTCAGCTGGAATTGGCAACAGCTCCCCTCACGACCCTCATGTGGAGAGCAAAGCAGTAGACGATATATACTGACAAATATTTGTGTTTATATTTCACCTTATTTCTATAACTGAGGATATGATAACTTGTCCATATGACATGTATCAACTGCATCACGAACAGCTACTTTAAAAGGGACCATGAGCTTTCAATAAAAACAGAGAGTTATACATTTCATGTACTGTTTCGCATTTTCTTTCAGCTGGCTTTACTTCCGTAACTGTGAAAAGAGTGCTTTGTTCTTCTATTTCTACAGTGTGTACATGCAGTACAGCAGAGAAGCGCTAAATAGATACCTATGTCTGGTCTGCAGATAGTGAGATAGCGGTCGATGGCCACCACAGTCAACAGGCCAATACTGGCCATGCCAAAGAAGATATTGAGTGCAGCGTAGATCTGGAGACAGAAACAAACAAAGTGGATTGATTGTTCAAGATAATGCTTTGTTGTGACATTGTCCTGTGGTTTAATCACTAAAACAATGTGAACCAAAATTAAAATTCTTCACTGATGTTTCACAATGTAGATTAATGATCAACGTACAGAGTAGTATGTGTTTGCTACTGTATGACAGGCTGGGGAAACTAAGGTTAGATGTCTGGGTTAAAAACAAAATACTAAAAGATAATATACGTATCTAAACTGCTTTCTTTGTCTCCTTTCACCCTGTGTCAGCTGAGATTGGCACCAGAAGCAACCATGACCCTCATGTGGAAGATAAAGCAGTAGATAATGAATGAATGAATGAACATGGTAATGACAAGAAAGATCACGGATACAAGCAGCCAAAATGAGTTTCCTCCACAGGGTGTATGGGCTGTCCTTTAGAGATAGGGTGAGGGAGTAGAGTAGAAGTCCTCTGCACTGAGAGGAGCCAGATGAGGTGGCTCGGGCATCTGGTCAGGATGCCTCCTGGACGCCTCCCTGGTGTGGTGTTCCGGGCACGTCCCACTAGGAGGAGGCCCCGGGGACGGCCTAGGACTCGCTGGAGAGACTATGTCTCTCAGCTGGCCTGGGAACGCCTCGGGATTCACCCAGAAGAGCTGGACGAAGTGGCTGGGGAGAGGCAAGTCTGGACTTCTCTGCTTAAGCTGCCGCCCCCACGATGGATAGATGAATGAACATGCATCATCCAAAAGGGAAACATTTAAACCACCTACAGTGCTGTGCTGAGCTACGTATCTTCCAAAAGGAATCAACATTCACACACAGGAGGTGAATTCCAGCCTCAGACCCTAATGACCCTCATTCACATGCTGAATCTGTGAAAAGAACCTCAAACTAGGTTAGGGGGTGAATGAACTGCTTTTTTTCAACATAGCAACTACAGTTTTCCATCACTCAGACAGAACTGAAAAAGTGAAAGGAACGGTCTCCAAGACAGTAGTGAAACCTGCTATAATGTGTGGCTTAGAGACATCAGCACTGTCTAAAAGACAGGAGGCAGAGCTGGAGATGCTGAGATTTTGAGTGACCAGGATGGACAGGATTAGAAACAAGCATATTCAAGGCACAGGTTGAATGGTTTAATTAAAGTAAGAGAGGAAAAGGAGGAAAAGCGGAGCACCACAGAGAAGGTTCATAGACATGAGGACAGGTGGTGTAACAGAAGTGGACACAAGGGAGAGAACAAGATGGAGGCAGATGATGATCTGTGGCGACACCAAAAGGAAGAAGACAAAAGAAGTCAGAACTGAAAAAGCCTCGAGAGTGAGAGGTGAATCATCTTCAACTTAAATAAAGCAAGTTTAGTTATCTATATATAAACTCCTAAAGAAATAGTCCAAATAATTTGACAAATGAATTGACAGAGCATAAAATCATTTAAAAGAAAATTATTTAAATTTTGCCATCGTTTTGTCACTGTTGCCTTGTTTACTACCTTCTGCTATTGGGAATTGTGGCACATGCACAAAACACCAGAGTCAGCTCAAGCTCGACACTGGTAAAACTGAATGTTTACATGCAGTAATAGCTTGACTCCCAATCCCATCATCAGGTGTGTTATTGTGTTATTTACAATAACTCACAGCACGGACTCAGCCAGTGTAGTCCAGGTGTTTGAATTGACACTAAAGGTATCGGCTTTTTATCCACACAGAACAAGCATTTTGGAAAACAAAACAAATGGGAAAATCTCAAAATTTATTTTTTATAACGACAAAGAAAAAAATTGCGTAGGTACATTCGTATTTTGAGCCAAAATAGCTCAGCTGGGAGAGTGTCAGCTCTGGTTTAAAATCTGGGTTTGAGCATCTATAATACTAATCTTAAAGGGCAAGCCCATAGCCAAGAGGAGAGGAATTAGACTTGTAGCTATAAAGTTGATCCAGAGTTGGGTCAAGGGCTGAAAGACATTTTTGCACTGTTTCACCCACCTGACAACCAGTGTAGCCAAACTTCCAGCTGCCATGGATGTCTGATGCAGCCGACATAGGATAGCCGATTCCAGCCACTCCAATGTCAGTGAAAGCCAGGTTTATTATTATGAAGTTGGTGGCAGTGCGTAGCTCCTTGAACTTCACAAACATGAGCAGCACCACAATGTTGCTTCCCAGACTTATTACACCTGAGAAGAGGAAAGAGATGTCGAGTGTATCAGTCTGGGGAGCAGGAAATCCCACTTATTTCCATTTTCATTTTTAACAGCGAACACAAGCTGGATGGAGCAACTGATTAAAACACCAATCCAAAACATAAACATGGCTGCCCACAGATGAACCACTGTTATCAGTGAAGTCAGTGTTTGTTTCCTTAATCGTTGATGACATATCATGGTCATTTTACGTTTTTTATGAATGTATATAGAGTATACATTTACAGCCTACAGTAATCAAGGCAAAATTTTATTTACAATTTATATAGTACACAGCAGTGGAGCCACAGTCAAAGCCCAGCTCTGACCACTCCCTATACACCAACGATTACATTGCTTAATGCATGTATGAGAGGATGTGCGTCAGTATGTGTGTGGGGGAAGGTCTCTTCGAATGCTTCCTGTTTTGGGTCTAGAACTGTTGACTCCCACTACTTAATCCTTATTTGATCAGACCGTCAGGCCTCCTCCCAAGAATGGAGTTAAGGCCAACATTCTAATTTTATCACTCATCGAGTTTGGAGACTGTTTTCCTGGCAGAGATACAAATATGTGTGATGTGATAATTGAGTTGTCAGACAGGATACACATGATATGTAAATGTAAGTGTATAAATGATGGATTGTAAGCCAACAGGGTTATAAGAGATTTGTGTTCTCGTCGGTTCACGTATTGTGTCACTTCCTGTTTCCACTGGTGTTACGCTGTGTGTTTCTCCTGGTCTCTACTGCTGGAAAACTTAATCTAAATTCACAGTCTAGTCTCTGTACTAGCATTTGTTCTGTTAATCGTTTATTGCTTTAAGCTTTTGTTAGCGACACCTTCGCTTAACTCTATCTCTCACGTAGAGTCACACTCTGTGGTTTTCCTAACTTAACAGTTAGCTTAGTAGCGATGGCTTCTCTCTCTCCTTCTCCCTCTCCTTCTCTCTCCTGTGTTGTGTGCCACGTGTTTAGTTACTCCTCTGCCTCCTTTAGCGATAACGGTACTTGTAATAAATGTAGCTTGTTTGCCAGGATGGAGGCGAGGCTTAATGAGGTAGAAAACCCGGCTCTGCACCATAGAAGCTAAATCAGTTAGCCAGTCCCCTGTAGCCGGTGCGGACCACATAGCAGTAGCATTAGCTCCCTCAGCAGCTCCCGTGCAGCTGGGAGATCAACAGGGTAGCTTGGGTGACTGTCCGTAATAAGAGGCGTAGTGCTAAGCAGAAAAGCCCGGTTCACCACCAACCACTTCACACTTCCAACAAGTTTTCCCCACTCAGCGACACACAGGCTGAGAAGCAAACTCTGGTCATTGGTGACTCTGTTTTAAGGAATGTGAAAGTAGCGACGCCAGTGACCATAGTCAGGTGTTTTCCCGGGGCCAGAGGGGGCGACATAGAGTCTTATCTGAAACTGCTGGCTAAAGATAATCGTAAATTCAGTAAAGTTACCATTCATGTCGGCAGTAATGACACCCGATTACGCCAATCGGAGGTCACAAAGGTTAATGTTAAATCTGTGTATAGATACGCTAAGTCAATGTCGGACACTGTAATTTTCTCTGGACCTCTTCCTAATGTGACCAGTGATGACATGTATAGCCGCATGTCGTCATTCAATCGCTGGCTGTCTCGGTGGTGTCCAGAAAATAACATTACTTTCATAGATAACTGGCTTTCCTTCTGAAGAAAACCTGGTCTCATGAGGAGAGATGGTGTCCATCCCACTTTGGATGGAGCCGCTCTCTTATCTAGAAACATAGCAAAGTTTATTAGAACTCCAGCACCATGACAGTCCAGAGGTGAGACCAGACAGAGTTGCAGTCTTACACGCTCCTCTGTGCTTCTTTTTGAGCAGTCACCTCCTCAAAAGCCCATAGAGACTGTGTTTGTCCCCCGGCCGACAAAAATAAATAAATCGACAAAATTAAATAAATCAGCATTTAACAGAAGAGGAGTTAGTCAGTCCAATCTAACACTAATCAACACCAACAATAAAACAGAATCATACAATAGCACACTTAAATGTGGACTATTAAATATTAAGATAATAATATTTATAATATTTATTTATTTAATATTAAGATCACTCTCCTCAAAATCAGTTTTAATTAATGATCTAATCATTGATAAACATATTGATTTAATATGCTTAACTGAGACTTGGTTACATGAAGAAGAATATGTTAGTTTAAATGAGTCAACACCACCCACATGTCAGGGTTCGGCTTGTATTTTATTTCCTGTGGAGGCATGTTCTGTTTTTCTTTGTGATTTCAGGAGACTTGACTGTCCAGCTGAGCTGAGTCCCCTCCTCCCCGCACCTGCAGCTTGTTTCCTGATTGGACCCTTGCCTTTTTAAACCCTGGTTTTTCCCGCTGCAGGTGTCAGCGCGTCTCACTACTTACGTGGTTTGTACCCGATGTCTAGCTCGCGATCGCTCTCTGCACCACATGCTGTGCCTGTACTTTCTGTCCTTACGTTACGTTTTTTTCTTCCTGCAGTTTCCCTCTGGGATCTCCGCTCAGCCCTCCAGTCAGTCTCCTGCCTTTTGTTCCTGCGCCCCTGGGCTGAGTATTTTGAGCACACCACACATACTAACACTCCCAGAAGCTCAGGCCGAGGAGGAGTCGCAGCCATTTTTAATACTAGTCTATTAACCCCAAGCCCAAATCTGAATACTTATCTTTTGAAAGTCTTATCCTCAGTCTATCTAATCCTAGTTTAAAATCACAGAAACCGGTTCTGATAGTCACTGTTTATCGTCCACCTGCACCTTATTCAGAGTTTCTGTCAGAGTTCTCTGAATTCTTAACAGAGTTAGTGTTAAGGACAGATAAAATCATAATTGTGGGGGATTTCAACATCCATGTAGATGTTGAAAGTGATAGTCTTAATTCTGCATTTATTCTGCATCGATTAAAACTCTTCGGTTAATTCAAAATGCTGCAGCATGAGTTCTGACAGGAACTAGTAAGAGAGACCACATCACCCCAGTGTTAGCTTCTCTACACTGGCTCCCTGTACAGTTTAGAATTCAATTTAAAATCCTCCTCCTCACGTACAAAGCAAGATTAGATTACTGTAACTCACTACTATCTGGATGTTCCAGTAGGTCTGTTAAAACATTTCAGTTTTAAAATGTTGCAGCATGAGTTCTGACAGGAACTAGTAAGAGAGTCCAGTACAGTGTTAGCTTCTCTACAATGGCTCCCTGTACTTAATGATCAGGCCCCATCATATCTTAAAGATTTAATTTCACCCTATCAGCCTAACAGATCACTTCGGTCCCAAAACGCAGGTTTACTTGTAGTTCCCAGAGTCCATAAGAGTAGAATGGGAGGCAGAGCCTTTAGTTACCAGGCTCCTCTCCTGTGGAACCAACTGCCAATGTCGGTTCGGGAGGCGGACACTCTCTCTGTATTTAAAGTTAGACTTAAAACCTTCCTTTTTGATAAAGCTTAGAGCTGGCTCAGGGAAACCTGAACCTGAACCATCTCTTAGTTATGCAGGGATTTCCTGTGGTGCACTCACACTCACTCTCTCACACTCACTCTCTCACACTCAGGGTATGAATGTGACTTAATTATGTGTCATTAACCTTTTTTTTTTTTTTTCTTCCTTCCCAAGTCTATTTCTGCTTCCTTCCATTCTCTCTCTCCCTCTGTCCTCATCTTGCAGGCTGCAGGATCCAGATCCAGTTTTGATGATATTATTATTATTATTATCATCATTATTATCAGTAACAATAATACTGCTGTCATTGTTACTATGCTCTGATTAAAAGTTCATCAGTATAGTTTCTTATCAATAATCTCTGCTGCTGCTTGTATAAATGACACCGTAGTTCTATAAACATGACATAACTGATTCTAAACTTGATACAAATGTATATTTGCTCCTGGTCTCTCTCTTCTGTCTCTCCCTCACCTCCCTCTTTTTCTTTCTCTCCCCCCTTTCTGTCCCCCACCTCTCCTCTGTCCCCCATTTTCCTCTCACCCCAACCGGTCGAGGCAGATGACCGCACATCTTTGAGTCTGGTTCTGTCAGAGATTTCTTCCTGTTAAAAGGGAGTTTTTTCTCTCCACTGCCCCCTAGTGTTTGCTCATTGTGTGAACTGTTGGGTTTCTTTTCTCTGTAATATTGTAAAGGTTTTGGCCTTATTATGTACAGTGCCTTGAGTTAATGTATGTTGTGATTTGGCGCTATACAAATAAAATTTAATTGAATTGAATTGTTCTGTAACTGTCAAATTTAATGTAAATCATCAGCATTACTGAAAAACCGAAATTAGCAATACCAAAAAATAATAACAAATCATAATTCTGCATATGATATTGTAACGCTGTACTCAACAAACAGTTTAAGTAACAACAAGCCCCAGAACAGTCCATAATAGTATTGTTAAAAATGATTATAGAACTTCATAACAACATACATGTTAACCAGACACCTCAATCTGTACCTTTTTAACACCATCAACGTGTAACCTGTCGGCTGTTATTTTGTCATTTTTATTACAGGAAAATTCTCCTCAGTCCCCTTCGCTTAGCGATCGCCCGAAAGACATGTCGATAGTCTGATTGGCACATTTCACATTTTAAAACACATTTCATCACCATCATGTAGATAAACAAAATAAAAAAGAATATTGCTGCAACATTTACCTGTGGATGAGTTGAAACTGATCGAACTGTACTGAAGACCAAAATTTTAAATGCTAACAGTATGAATGAAACATGATTAGTTATGAATGAGACGTTGCTCCTGCAGTATCTGCTTGTGGCAAAGCATCTTCGATGATTTCACCAATGTGTATAGTAGATTAAATCCAGTTTACTTATTTAAATTCACTTATTGTTTTAGAGTAAGATTATAGCCTTTTCTGTTACTGTTTATATACTGTATTTTATTGTTTATATATTGTATATTGGTACAATTTATTCACCCTTGCATATTGTGACACAGGTGTATATATTTCTATTGTAAATAATTATTCTTCTCCTTTATACGCCTATTATACTTGGGTTGTGAATCACCGGTACTTTTCTATTCTTGGTTGGAGTAGCTGTAATGAAAATATCCCCCTGGGACTACCGTTTTCCGCTAAAATTGAACATTAACATTTTGCTTTTTCCCTTTTTTACTCCCCTTCTCCAACTTATGTCCATTTTTTAATATATATGGTCTATACCTGTGACACTACTTTGACAGTTGACCAACAGCAAGGAACAACCATGTAGAAAGTGCTGCCTCAGAAATTCAACCTGCTGAATTGACCATAAAATCATCAGCAGTGCTCCGGTCAATGCTAATAATAGCCAAAGGTTCTATATACTCAGCCTTGACAAGAGCTAAGGACAGTCATCAACTGTCTGCTGGCTGATCCCTGCCTAGGCTTTACGGAGTTTAATACCACTGACACTCGCAATAATAGCATAATTAACGGTAAAATCTGCAGAAAATTAAGGGGAACTAAACTGAAACAACATAATATTCACATTATTAGTCACAAAGAAAAATATTTATTAAAAATGCAATTGGCCTCTGTTTCGTACCTGCAGTAATAAGATATCCAGCCACTATGTTGTGTTCCAGTTGGGTAAAGGCACTTTTTCCCCCATATGGTGCAGCAGCATCAGAAACATTAACTCCAGAGTCAATCCCCATTTTCTGAGTTGTTGAAAATTTGAAAACCTAAAATCGGTCTCCCTTATTTCTAGCAGTATTGAACGAAACCCAAAACTCTGAAGGGACAGAGGTGAGTCCGTTTCTGTGAAAATGTTGCTTTTGTTTAAAGTCTCTATGGACTTGTGTAGAGGTGGGGAGTGAACGTGAAGGGATTATGGCATTCCACTGCTCCTCTGTACCCAATAAGCTGGTGGCAGCCTGAAACGGGGGCTAAGGGGCAGCACGAGACTGGATTATGTGAAAAGGCCGGTGACCACTCACGTGGAGCTGCCTGTTGGTTGGCCGTGGCCTTCACAGAGGACATACACTGCGGGCAACACCAACCCTTTATTATCATCTGGTAAATATTGCAGTCTTCCATTGTGGCTTAACGGCATAGTTCAATTTTTTCGAAGTGCAGTTAAGGTGCTGACACAGTCAGTGCTGACTGTGCTGTGTAGGTCCATCAGAGCTGAGAACCAGTCGGAGATATGAATAACTCACTAAAAATGTGGCCGCTAGAGGACACAAAAGAAGACACAATTTTAGCCCTTGAACACTCACTATTTATGAAGACTCACTAATTAAAATAGAACAGTGGTCAATGATACCTTAAGAATATATTTGTTGCTTTTTTTTTAAGAATATATTTGTTGCCTTTTCTGACTGGAAACTGTGTCATTTTTTAAACGGATCACTTTGCACACCAAAGTCCCAAGAAAATGTATGATTTTGCATTATGGCCCATGGGAGTAAGCTATTGACATGTTACTATGGGCCATAAATTAGAAGGGAAATTTTGGGTAGGACATTAACAGCACCAAATCCAGAAAGGACACAAACTGTGTTTGGTAACACAATGAAAATATATTTTAATAAAGATTATAGGTAAATAACTGCTTTGTCCATTTGAAATGCATGTACAGTTGTTATGGCTATCAAATTTTCCTAAAATTAACTTCCAACAAATATTATGTGCCATGCTATTCCATCAAAGATCGTCACACATGGTGGCAACTCTACGTGTCCTCATTTGACACAGAGGAGTTAGTAACTCAGTTCATTCACGTCACCAGTACTGCTATGAGCAACACACTGTACACGTAACAGATGAACTGCTTAATTTTCTCAAACAGCTAGTCAGTCACATTCAATGAAAGCCCAAGTTGACTTAAAGGTCTTTTGCCGGTGATCGTCTTTTCTCATTTGCTCTCATCGACAAATAATGTGCTGTTTTGTGGCCCGCACTTCTGGGAGATCGAACAATGTCCTTTTAGAAGCCAAGACAAAGCACCATGACATCAGTGTCCTCCGCTGTGATGGCAACAGCCTTGGCTCTGTATTAGGTACATAAAATTTGAGAATATAAGATAATGTTTGGTCACAGCTCCTGATTTCAAGGTGAATCCCTCTGAACCTCCAGCTGCCTGGGACTCAAAGGGGATTGGTGGAGCCCAGTTGAACAGAGAAACCCATGACCACTAATCTATGTTCAACATATTCATATTCTAAATACTATGGTAGGTTTTCTGTTGAAGTTCAGACCTTGATGGACAGTCAGCTGCACCGTTTGAAGCAGAAATTAGTTAAATAGGTATATTAGTACATTTGTAAAGTAGTACAAATACATTTCTGCTAAAATCAGTCTTACACAATGTGTCACAATGAAATGTTATGGGAATATGATGTTTTTCCTAAATGTTAGAGAGCCATGTGAGTGATGCTGTGTCTGAGTTTTGTCTCTCTCTGTTGATCCTAGATGTTACATGGTTAAAAGAAGAAATATGTTTTAGGTGGAAAATGTAGAAAAATGTGGCGCCTGTTGGAGGCGCTATAGTTTCCTAAATATTGTGAGGAAGAACACACATTGTAGCTTCAGTGAAAGTCGATAAACCACCCTTTGAAATGATACCAAACATTAAGTAGCCTATATGTTTTTAAAAAAGCATAGAATATACCATGACACACACGTTTGTATTTGCAGCACAGTGTCATGGGCGGAGTTCATGTCAATGGTGTCGGGGTGTTGGTATACACACCGTATTCATTTTGTGTGTTTAATAAACTACAAATTACACACAAAATGGCATCTTCTGTGTGCTTAATATGTAGCTACTTAAACATGATTGCAAATGATTGTTTATCAGTTTACAAGTTTATTTATTTAGGAAGGATCAATGTACATTAACTAACATGGCCATAAAGATCATGTAAATGCACCAGAAATAATCACTGACTAGTTTTCTTTCATCTGTAGTCCCCAGAAGGTTAATGTTGAAAGAAAGAAAGCTATAGATATAAACAAATAATATTATTAATATTATTTATATTAATAATAATAATAATAATACATGATTTTAACACATAAGATAGCCAACAGATACAGCACACAATTGCTAACAAGAGGTTGATGTTTTCTGATGCCACATTAGTCCTGAGTGCATATTTGTGTGTCTAGCAACCATTGTTTTAGGGATTTAGAGAAATGATTTAAGTTTGTGATAGTTCAGCTGCAGCTGTTTTCTTATTTTTAGAATGTAAATATATGTAATAGAATACATCTCACAAGATACAGAAGGTGGACAAGCATCTAGAACGTTCAGGAAACAAATCTGTGGACCCCCTGAAATAGACTCGGCCACCCCCTGGCCCCCCAAGGATAAAAGTCTAGCTCCGTCACTGCGTGCCTTACTGAAAGCTGCAGCATAACCTAAAATATGGTGGTCATTTGTCTGAGATTTAGATAAATTAATTCTGTGGCGATGGAGGGCAGCATTATGCATGTTAGCGTAAAGTCTGCCGGAAATGCATTACAAGGCGTAGAAGAAGCAGCAGCTCACTTCCTCCTCCCTCCTTGGTTAAGACTAGTCTCCTCTACACGAAAAAAAACATGCCGGCCTTCCTGAGGACCGTCGCCAGCCGTGCTGCTCCAGTCCTGCGCCAACACACCATCGTTCAGAGTGCGAATATCTACACCAAACCCGCCAAGGAAAAGCTTGGCCTTGTTGTAAGTCTTCCTGAAATGCTTTGGTTGGATGCTAACGACAAGCTAGTTGCTAATGTATTTACTGTCCTTGGCTGACGAGGTCAAAGCCGATACATGCTAAGTCTGCGGATAGTGTTGATCGCTTGTCGTCAAAACTAACGTGCCGAATTAGAGCGTGTGACTGAATTCAAAGCGATGCAGTTGATTTTTAGCTGATGCAGTTGATTTTTAGCTGGCCGGTCAGTTTTCCTCTTATTTTATAGCCATTAAGCTCAAGCTAGCTTAGTTAGTCTTTTCTGTGACGGCGCGTTCTCTGCTGTGAGAAACTCTCAGAACATGAAATAATACATTGTAGCCTTTTCATGTCACACAGTTGCTCGCAATATTACATGGCATCACGTTTCAGCCCATAAAGCAGGGCATCTGAGTACCAGTTTATACACGTTTACATCGTAATACCAGTCTATACACGTTTACGTCGCTTAGTTAGCACTTAGCTCACAGTTTATTAGCTGGTAGGACGAAGGCTAATCTTCTACTGAAACAGCTGGGCTAACATATTGTCTAGAAACTGTTTTTAAGGTCCGCTGTGTATAATTTAATGTGTTATATGTTTACATACGTCTTTTATATGTTTTTCTTAGCCTTTAAATGATATTTGATTTCCTAAAAGCCTTGCTTTATAGACCCCGCCATCTTCTGTTGCACTGTTTCTACAGCAGACTGGATGGACAAAAGAACATGCTCTGTGTCTTGAAATGATTGATCAGTCTGTCTTGTTTGAATTCATATGCATGGGATTTAGCATGTGGCTATTTTAATTAGTGGCTATTGTTGTCATCACAGTGTTTGCAATGATTGAATTAACATTAACACTGTAACCCAGATAACATCTGTTGAAACCTATAATCTGCAGCTGGTATCTGTGCATGTGAAACTGGTTATGGGTATGTCTGTATGAATGTGCATAGCTTTAAAAGGGTTAGTTTGAGCCATTAGTAAGAGAGCGCACTGAAAGGGAAAAGCCACATAATTTAAACTTAAATATTTAGTGATAATGAAATTAAGTAATTAAATTATTTAGAACACTTTGTTTAAAGAATTGCTGGGAGTGGGGTGGGGTAGCTGATTTTATTAATTTCCAATGATATTTACTTTGGGACCAAGTAGGGCTGCTACTAATTATTATTTTTATAGTTAATTCATCAGTTGATTATTTTCTTTATTAAGTGAATAGTTGTCTGCTCCATAAAATGTTGCAAACAGGTTGATGTTTGCCAAAACTTGGATGGTGTTGGGAATGGGAAACTTGGGAATGGTGTTCCCAAATGTCACGTTTTGTTCATAAACCAAAATAATTAGTGATTTTTTTGGTATATGTAGCAAAAGAAACCTGAAAGTACTCAAATTTAAGAAGCTGAAACTCGGAGAGCTTGTGTTAATTATTAAATTAAAAATTAATTTAGCAGCATTACAACAACATCGCTATAACAACTAGGCTTTTTTCCCTCCTGGATGCATAAATCTTTTTTTAATGGAGCATTTGTGCCATCTAGTTGACCAAGTCCCCCTCTGTCTTTGTGTGGCAGGAAACTATTGTTGGATTAGGCATGTTCTCTCTGGCCATCCTGGGACCATCTGGATGGGTCCTGGCCAACCTGGAGAACTACAAGAAGAAGGAATGAAGAGAATATTTTAACAGTGTCCTGTCTCCAGTCAATACCTGGGACCATAACCATTCATGTTCTGCTGTAAAGAGCAAAATTTCCAGAAAGATACTTCTGTCTTACAGACTGTTCTACTCTACATCTCTGATACAAACCCACTGTTCCCAAAAACCCGGATTGTGATGTATTTAAGATTGTATGTACAACTTCGCTGATGGAGTAGTATGTTACATGATTAAATTTTAAACTTTACTATGTAATTTGTTAACGTGTGTGCTTCGTGTCCTGTTGATAAGACTCTTGCCAAGAGAGTTCAGAATAATTCCTGCTCACAGAACAAGAAAAATTCTGAGGCTAATTACATGAAGTGATATATGAGGACAGGCAACACCTTCAGATCTTTAATCAAAGTTAAAATCAGTATCCATTTTAACTTTGTTTTCTAGTAGGATGGAAGCTGCTGCCATATTTGTGTAATTTAGATTAATAGCTTCTTTGTAATGATTATGTGCTGAAGAGAAACAACTGGGAAACTACCATTTTTGTATAAAAATATACACCACACATTCACTAAATGGGTTATGGAAAAATTATTTTAATCTTGGATTATTCTGTCATTTATTTACCGTAATTGATCTATTGGGTTACCAAAATCCCAAAGATTGTATTTTAATGTCCACAAACCAAATAATTATTTTTTTCTGTTTTCTTTAGTGTAGAGGAGCAAAGAATACGAGACAGTATTCACATTGAAGCTGAAAACCTGATTAATATCAAAGTAGCTGACCTGATGAGATGTAATGTCTCTATAACATTTCGTTTTTTTGTTAAAACAAAAGGTACAAATGTTTTGTTTGCCATACACAACTGAGTATTTCATAGTTTGTGGACAAAAACCTATAGCAATTTTAGAAGGCATTCAGTAATGATTACCTCTGCTGAGTGGAATTATAGGGTGGAATACGGGTATATCACACTTGGACAGCATGCGGCCCTGGAGCCAGATCCAGCAGGCAGTGCCATCATAGGTTATCTCAAGTTGACTCTTGCTGTCGAGCCTTTTACAAATTGGCTGTGAATGCAGACCAACCATTTCAGTTCTGCACTTAAAAACATCAAACTACTGAAATACACTTTTATTTTCAAATACTCACAGGAAAGGAAATGTGCTTGAAGTGTCCTGTCACAGTGACAGCTGTTGTAATATTAATTTCAATGTACTGTCCATCACGTTTTTAATTCCTCTTTGTTTTCATCTCAGATATGAATGTTTGGTTAGCACGGTTCCCAAATAGAGATTATATTTCTATATTTTTTGTGACGATTCAGTGTTTTCAGTGTCAGTGGTCATGTCCCCACACCACTGATGGATATTTTTTGTTTTTCATCAGCACATTAAGGCCAACATTTTCCAAGCATATGCAAATGTATTATTTGCCATCTTTAGCTATCCTTCTATAAACTGTCATTTAGTCATTTTAATAATGAAGCCAAATTATACGTTTCATCTGTTAAAAGCTCAAACAGAACAGCGATTAAAACTTTAGATTTATGGACATAAGGCTTTTTTTTTTTTATTTACGTTGGTTTCAGTCTGCCCCCCTGAATTGTTTGGTTTGTTGTTTCTTACTTCTTGTTTGTTATTACATTTTTCTTCATTGTTTTTTTTTCTAAAAAACATGTTTTTATTGTTGGACTTAAGTTTTTTTCCTTTTTTATACAGTGTTAAACCCTCCTCCACTTTTGTGTATGTCTATAAAAGCGTCACAGCGCCACGTAAAGGCCTGGCATATCCACTACACCGTTTAAAGAAGGGTCGGCCTTCAGCCTACAGCAACCTTTCCTCTCACGACAAGCCCCCTCTGATCGTTAGCTATATTGTTCTTAAACAGGTTCAAACCGAACCTCTTTGCTCAACTAGTATTTAAATGATAACAAAATATATACAGTTATTATTTTGTTCTGACCACACGGACTTCCCGTAGTAAAAAAAAAAAAAAAAAAATCGACTAGTAGTTGGTCATGTGACCCAGTTGTCCGTGACCAAACGGATGTGTTTTCAACGGCTGGTTTTTCTCACGGGCATTTACAGGTAAAACCACCCTATTCTTCGCTTCACTCATAGCTTCGTTGTCACTCAGTGTTCCGTCTGTGGAGCTAATGCTAACATTTGCCAACTCTTCACGACGTTGAGCCTCTGTGAGCTGTCGGCGACATTAGAGCGATTGAGAGGAGTCACTCGTGTATACGGAGTCACTTCATTCGGAAGCAAAGCACTGTTACGTAGTTTGACAAGCGACAGACAGTGAAACTGAAGCATAGTCCAAAAGTTCCCATCTTTGCCTTTTTACTGCGAGAGCAAAACAGAGAAATATTTAAAGTAGGCAAATAAAAATAACAACAGGATTAAACAATGGAGTTAGTGTGGTGTAAATGTAAGTAACTTCTCACTGCCAGGTGATCTTCATCTAGTAATTAGGGCAACTGCCATGCCTGTTCAGCAGCATTGCTCTTTTGTCAAAAGGTTGTCATGTTTCATGCCAAAACACACACGTTAATATACACTGTGAAAAAGATCTGAGACAAAAGGCTTTTTTTCCTTATCACACAAAAAATGTATTAATTAAAAAGCAGGGCTCTGGTTTGTCTTTAACACTGATCATTGGTGGTATGATTGTGCAGGCACCTATTGCTGAACTTGCTGCTACAAACCCAGAGCTGTTGAAAACATTGAGATCCAGCAATTTCATTTCAAACTAAATATTTAAAATCAACCTTATTTCCTTATAAAACAATCTTGAATTTAATTTTGCCAAAAAAATTGTCATTTTTTCTCCTAGACAACAGATTTGTCTTTAAGGTTATCATGAACATTATTAATTACTTGTAAGTAGTGATGATGATTCCAATACCTTAGTTAATGTGTTAATTAATGCCATGTGCCATCATGAAGTCATGAAATCTTTTTTTTAGAAGCTGATGATTAATTAATCAGTATTTGTCATATATATATATATACACACACACACACACCAAATATACATCAAAACTACAAAAAATTAGATTCTTCTGTTCAGCACTTTGGTCCACTGTGGTTGTTTTACAAATAAAACTGCATTGGATGTTCATGGTTTTTCAAGCTTTTACTTAAAAAAATGTCACTTGTTTAGAGAGCTATCGAAATGAGGCTGGTCATTCTGGAGAACTATGACCTGGCCAGTGAATGGGCAGCGAAATACATCCGCAATAGAATCATCCAGTTCAAGCCTTCTGCTGACAGATACTTCACTCTGGGGCTGCCTACAGGTGAACACCATTCCCACTACACTAGAGTTAGTGTTTCTGCGAGCTAATGATTATGTGTTTTGGTACATAAAATATTAGATGTCAGTGTTTCCCAAACCTGATGGCATCCAAAACAAACAAAAAAAGATATTTAGTTTACACTTTACTGCAGGATCAAAAAACCTTCACATTTCTTCACATTCACATTTAAGAAGCTGAAATCATATTCTGAATTACAGTACCTATCATAAGTATTCACCCCCTTGGATGTTTTACCCTTTTATTGCTTATATAACTCAATCACGGTTAATAAAATTTGGCTTTTTTCACACAAAAATGTATAAGAAAAACTGTAATGTCAAACTGAAATCGGATTTCTACAAATTAATGTCAATGAAACAATAATATATAAAGATATATAATGGTTTGCATTATTATTCACCCCTTTCAAATTTAATGGTCTAATTCAATAGAGGTCCATCCAACTGATGCCAAAAGTCTCTCAATTGGTGAGATGAGGATCATTTGAAATGAGTGGTGTGGGTGTGTCTCTAGCGATGGAGGTATAAAACACCTGTGTCTGGAGGGTTATTGAAAAGTACAAGTCAGGGGATGGATACAAAAAAATTTCCAAGGCATTGAACATCCCCTGGAGTTCAGTGAATTCAGTCATCAAGAAATGGAAGGAATATGGCACGAAAATACACCGAAAAATACATCAAAATCCTGGGGGACAATCTTATTCAGTCTGCAAGAGAACTATGGCTTGGGAGAAGATTTATTTTCCAGCAGGACAATGATCCAAAGCATACTGCAAAAACTACAGAGGAATGGTTTAAAAAGAACCAATGTTCTAGAGTGGCCGAGTAAAAGCCAGACCTTAAAGGTCACATAGAATGGTCTTTTTTTAAACAAAAAATCGAGATTACTGATTCTACTTAGATAAATTAAATAATATTTATGGTCAAAAACCTCAGACTCTTCAGATTAAGCCACTTTATCACTGCTCTCTGCCAGACTTTGAACATGTGCTCTGTTTCTGATCTAATGCCCACCCCCAGAACACTGAGTCTCTTGTGATTGGCCAGCTTCCAAGCACATCCCTACTCGCTTGTGATTGGCCAGCTACGAGTGCACTGACTGGTCAGACATGTTGCTCTCAGCAGATACAACAGTTGTAATGACGGAAGCGATTCAGCTTCTTCTTCAGGTTGAATGTTGATGCCCATGACCGGGAGTAGCTGTTGGGAGAGGGTTCGTTTGTCGTTCGACAAATGTGCTAGTTATGTAACTAAGCTCGACTTTTCAAAACCACTTGCTTGAGCACAGGTAAACAGTAAATCCCTTCTTTCTCAGAAGTGTTTATTGTGACACTTTAGTGATTTTCAGATATGGGAAAGACATGGGGACACACCAAAAAAATATCAGAAATTTGATTTTTCAGTGAATGTCCTCTTTAATCCTATAGAGAGTTTGTAGCTGGACTTAAAAAGGGCTGTTCTTGCCCAATACCTGCGCAACCTGACAGAGCTTGAGCAGTTTTGCAAGGAAGAATGGAGCAAAATTGCAGTGTGAAGATGTGCAAGGATGAATGAGACTTCACACAGACTCAGTACTGTGATGGCAGCCAAAGGTGCATCTGTTAAATAATGACTTGAAGGGGGTGAATAATTATGCAATTATTTTTCTTTATATAATTTTGCTTCATTGACATTACTTTGTAGAAATCTGTTTTCACTTTGACATTAAAGAGTTTTTTTTTTTTTCCAATAATTTTTTTGTGTGGAAAAAAGCCAGATTTTATTGACCATGATTGATTTATGAAAGCAATAAAATGGTAAAACATCCAAGGGGGTGAATGTTTATGATAGGCACTGTACTTCACACAGGAAACACACACACATTCAGACATAGGTCATACAAAATATTGCAGTACTATTATAAATAGTATCTTATTAAAAAAAATACCTGTACAACTAAGAGTTTGATACACAAATCGGTAAGGTTCTTATTGCACATAATATCAAAATAATGTTAAAGAAATCAAAAAAGCTATAGACTAACTGAGACAAAGACATTTTTACTCATTGCACTGGAAGTAGTGTACTCTACACTTATGAATTGATGATCAAAATTGTTGTTAATTAATTTAGTAATTTATGAATAGTCAGTTGATTATTGCAGCTCTACTTTCTGCATTGCTGTTATTAAGTGTCATGTGTCTCCTTCATCTTAGGGAGTACTCCTTATGGCTGTTACCAGAAGTTGATAGAATACTACAGAAGTGGGGACATTTCATTCAAATATGTTAAAACCTTCAACATGGATGAGTATGTTGGTGAGTTCCAGGCTTTTACTCCTCAGCATGGAGCTTTGTAGCTTTGTAAGCAGCCCTACTGTATGTGACAGAAAGTACTGTGGTCAACTGTGAGATCATAGGGACACACTCAGTGAAAACATGGCTGCCAGAGGGGACACAGATTATAGCCACTTACCTATTAAAATCTACATCAGATAGATGATACAGAACTGCCAAATCAGAGACTCAGAGACAGTTTTTCCAACAACCATTGCCATGACAAACAAACAGTAAATTGAAATGCACCTTGCAGTATGCTGCACTTTAAAGTTGATCAAATTTCCATTTTTCAGAGACACATTTACAGTATATTTTAAGTTATTGGGCTACTTTGTCTTTGTTTTTTTGTATATGTGTGTTGTCGTTTGTTTTTATGAACACCTCTAGAGTGGCTGCCTTTCATTTCATTGTATGTGCTCACACAGATTTCTGATGATCTTTAGGCCACGAACTCTTAAGAATATGTTCACTTCTTCATTTCACTCAGACAGCCTTTGCAAATTGGAAAGTTGGCAACTTTGAAAGTTTTATTGTTTATAATCCACTCACTCCCCACCCAAAAGTCCATAGATAAAAGCTTGGTGATGAGGTTCAGTGCTGCATTGTAACAGTAAATTTGAAAGTAAAGTACAGTAAATCTAAAAGGATTTCAAACATTTCAATTTCAAAATAATACTTTTCCTGTGCCATGATGTACAGTCGCTGATTTCCTCCCTGGACTGTGGTGTGTGGGACTGAGCCATTTGCATGGTGACAGAAAACAACACTTCAAAAAAAATCTGAAGTGTGCTTTTGAGGTAGAACAATAAAACTAAGGAAGGCTTGATTTTTCGTGTCCAATACCAATATAACATCTTATCTATCGATTCCGATGCAGTCATTTTATTCCTTTCAAACTACAAAGCTGTTAAAAACACATTTGTGCTGATGCATTTACCACCTACAGCCATTTCAAGCAAAGACATAATTCTTCAACTGTGGAAGAAATAGTGATATTGACCAGTATCAGACTGATACCAATACTAAGTATCATTTTGGCTCATCTCTGCATAGAACTACTTATACATACTACTTATACATATTTTGATAGAACTACTACCAATAAAAAGAGGTAAAACACTGTGACCATCTGTGATTGTTGACTATACTGTAGGTCTCCCACGTGCTCATCCAGAGAGCTACCATTCCTACATGTGGAACAACTTCTTCAAGCACATTGACATTGACCCAGCCAATGCTCACATCCTGGATGGAAATGCAGAGAACCTGGAGGCTGAATGTCAGGCCTTTGAGCAGAAGATCACTGAGGCTGGAGGAATTGAGTTGTTTGTAGGAGGTGAGACGCGTGATTGTTTTCAGATTTGGTCTGCTGTAGTCACCAGGAAAACGGGGTGGGCTGTAGATGTCAGTAAGTGTTTCGTGTCTTTGTGTCAGGTACAATTTCTTTTCCTGTGCAGGGATTGGCCCCGATGGTCACATTGCATTTAATGAGCCAGGATCCAGCCTTGTGTCCAGGACCAGAGTGAAAACCCTGGCCAAGGACACCATTGTGGCCAATGCTCGTTTCTTTGACAATGACCTCTCCAAGGTTCCCACCATGGCTCTCACTGTGGGTGTTGGAACTGTCATGGATGCCAAAGAGGTCAGACTGACTGGCGCTTAATTAATTCCTCCATTGTCCTCCAATAACAATTTGATTGTTTTCAAGATAGGCTGTACTCACTGTACTGTTTGTATCTTGTAATGTTTATTGTGCAAATCCTACAGTTTAGTGTTTAAATATTAAAATTATACATATTTTGATAAAATCACTTCACCCAACTGCCTCTTTCTAGAAAACCCCAGATACTGTGTTCAAATTTGCACTGAAATTTTTGGGCTTTTTTGACTGAATGGATAGGACAGTGAGGCGTGAAAGCGGTGAGATAGTGGGGGAAAACACGCAGCAAACCACTATAGCTGGAATTGAACCTGGGTTGCTGCAATGGGCCCTTCGCCTCACCATTGGCCATTTTAGTCCACGCTTGCATGACTTTGTTACTCTCTTGTCTAATCAGAGTGAGGCTCGTTGTCCCAGATCCCTGCCCCCTTTTTTAAACTCTCTTCTCTTGAAGAGACCACCACAGTATGTGAAGCAGGATGTGAGCAGCACCGCGGTAAACAGCTGCAACTCTGTTTTAGATATATTACTATCTTTTAAATTATAATTGCGATTGCAGAGTTGAGTATTATCATGATCATGTCCCCAAAGTGATGAAATATTCAACCAACTGGTGCAATTGTGAGTATAATGAAAGCAGATTATGTTACTCATATGATGATTCTGGACCATTTGTAAGTTTTGTTGATACCTGATGGAAAAAAAAAACTCTAAACATGGGGCAATTGGTGAATGTGCAAGTTCTCCTACATCACCTCTAAACACAATTTAAGAACAAATCTGTTTGTAGGAATGTTTCCTTCATGAGACCCAGTGTTTCTACCTTGGTGCTCTTCAGTAAGTAGTGTCTGCACTGAGTGGACTTCTGCTGCTCCTGTCTTGTGCACAGGTGATGATCCTAATCACAGGAGCACACAAAGCCTTTGCTCTGTACAAAGCGATAGAGGAGGGAGTTAACCACATGTGGACGGTGTCAGCCTTCCAGCAGCACCCACACACCATCTTTGTCTGTGACGAGGATGCAACGCTAGAGCTACGAGTCAAAACTGTCAAGTACTTTAAAGGTACCTGAATCTGCGATGAAATGCATTTAATAATGCTTTTCGTGACCCTTGCACAGAGAATCAGTCTTAAGCAAGGAAGCGAAATCTCACTAAAACATGGCTGCCTGCAGACACACACACAAACATTTTAGCCATTTAGTAAAATTAATTTTATCTTAAGTGTGCAATATCTGAAGAAGATGCTTTGTCTGGCCATTAGACTGCTTAATGGGCTGGAAACTTTTTCTTTCCAAACCACTCATCTCTGCACCAAAGCCCCCAGAGAAAAGAAGCTGTTTTATATTAAACACGCATCGAGTTGTTGATCCACTGCTGCCTCCATCAGTAAGTTCAAATGTGTCCCTGTGAGCTAAAAACATGGATTTTCTCTATGGACTTTGATACAGCTAATAAACTTAGGTTTCCAGAACATTAAGCTATCTAACAGTGAGATAAAGCAGTGATCACACAGCTGTGCTCATACATTTACATACCCTGGCAGAATTTGTGAATTTCTTTGACCATTTTTCAGAGCATATAAATGATAATACAAAAGCTTTTCTTTCACTCATGGTTAGGGGTTGGGTGAAGCCATTTATTATTATAATTGGATTAGCTCTTTTTAAGTCATTGACAACAGAAACTACCCAAATGACCTGGATCAAACGTTAACATACTCTTGAGGTTTTGGCCTGATAACAGTTAACACACACGTTTAAATGGCTACTAAAGGTAACCATCCTTACCTGTGATCTGTTTGCTTGTAATCAGTCTACGTGTATAAATCCAGCCATAAATTTTGACCACGTTCTCTGAGTCTTTGTAGCTCACGCATCCTCAAAATGTCAGTGATCCACCTCCATGTTTCACAGTAGGAATAGTGGACTTTTCATCATAGGCCTTGTTGACTCCTCTCCAAATGTAACGTTTATGGCCACAACTATAAATGTTCCAGACTTTTTGAGGCTTGTCTCTGTGCTGTTTGTCATATTGTAAGTAGCTGCTTTGTGGCATTGGTGTAGTAATGTCTTTGTTCTGGTGACTTGCCCATTTTTCTTCAGGTCCCTCCTCATTGTACATTTTGAAACAGCCACTTTTTCCAGAGAGTTCCGTATGTCAGCTGACATTATTTGTGGGTTTTTCTTTGCATCCTGAACTATTTTCTTGGCAGCTGTGGCTGAAAATTTTGTTGCTCTAACTGACTGTGGCTTGGTTTCTAGAGAAACCTTCATTTTCCACTTGTTAATTAGAGTTTGAACACTGTTGATTGGCATTCTCTGTTCCTTTGATAACTTTTTATGTCATTTTCCTGTTAAGTTCAACTACCTTCTCCCACAGAACTTTTGATAATTTTTCCTCATGGCTCGGAATCCAGCAACATCAGTGCAGTACTAGATGAAACGTGCAGGCTGTCAGGAGCCCGGTTTCTGACTAATGACAGACTTTTTATACACACACACTCTGATTACAAGCAAACAGATCACAGGTAAGGATGGTTACCTTTAGTAGCCATTTAAACCTGTGTGTTAACTGTTATCAGGCCAAAAACCTCCAGGGTATGTAAACATTTGATCAGGGCCATTTGGGTAGTTTCTGTTGTCAATGTTTTAAAAAGAGCAAACACAGTTGTATGATATAATGAGCTTCACCCAACCACTAACCATGAGTGATAAAAAAGTTTTTGTATTGTTGTATTGTTGTTCATATTCTATGAAAAAATGACCAAAAAAAACTCCCAAATTCTGCCGGGCTATGTAAACTTATGAGCTGAACTGTATTCATAAGGTATTACAGGGTTTTTTTCGGTGAACTTTGGTTCAATTCCGTGTGCCCTGCTTGCAGCTATGTTTTCAGTGAGAGTGAGCCTCCATTTTTCTGGTTCTCAGGACAGTGGCGAGTAAAGCAGTCAGCAGTGGCCAATTCCTATTTGTTCAAAATATTAGTCATGTAGTACTTTTCTGTGTTTTATCATTCGTGTTTGTGTATGTTTGACTGTCTTTGTTGTAGGTTTGATGCATGTTCATAACCAGCTGGTGGACCCAGTTATGAGTATGAAGGATCAGTTAAAGAGTGATGGCCAATGAGAACTGAAGATGGACGTGTATGAACAGCAGTCTAACTCTGGAGCCACTGATAAAGCGTTTCACTCATATTCCTGATTCTGTTTATTCCATATTCACAGACTTGGACAAGTTTGCAGCCTGTTGCAGTCACTTTGGTCACGTTGGTAAATGTTCTTTATGTCTTTGTTTTCTTTTTAAGGGAAGTTGTTAAGTTTGCCCTCTTTATTGTTGCTTGGTATTAGAACTCTGACATAAAAAAAATCATGATTGTCTTTGAAATGACAGTTTTTTAAAAATCTTTCCAGTTAACATCCGCAACACAACGTCTTTGTTTTAAAAAGGATCTGCATTCAGATGAGTGTTCCACCTCTGTATCACAAGTGAATTTGTATACCAAACTTAAAAATGTATACAAATGACAGTACAAGTACACTAGGCATGCTGGTGTAAGGGCAATCTCATGGTATCCTCTCCTTGTCCTGAACTTAACGCAATGACAGTTTCATAGTCATCTCTCTGTTACCTGCGCCACATATATTCTACATACACGGACATCTTTCCAAAAGGGAACATTCTCCAATAACAAACGTATCCTTGACGGTTTGTCACTTATCAGGGCACTCGCGTCACTTCACAGGCATAAAATCATTGTGTGCCCTGAGCCGGTCTGCCAGTGCAGAATGCAGTCAGTATTATTAAATGTTGACTTTAATGCCAAGTTTCATTACTGTGGCATTACTCCTCCTTATTCAGCCTGTGAACTTTTCAGCCCACACTCTTAACTCACTCCAACTTAAAACATGGATGTCAGCGGGGACACCATGAAAAAACTATATCGTAAACTTAAAAAAGGGTAGATTTCTATCAGTAAAGGCTTTTGTTAAGTGGCTAGAACCTGAAGAATGTTTGTCACTTTATCTTGGTGTTCGATAAATACTTTTTTATTTATTTTCTGCTTTTTCTTTATTTAGGCAACTACATTTTCTTTTCACAGTGCTTGCCTCTCAGATGTGTGAGCTTCCAGGCTGCACACCAAGTTGTAAGATATTGAATATTTGTCAATACCTCATACAGCCACACTCCAAAACTGTACATTTCTTTTCTTGATCAAATTTTTACATTTAAATCTTGCTCCTCTCTCTCCCTGTAAAACCCTGGATGACTTATCCTTAACTCTGGGGCCCTTTTGTCTAATAATAAGCTATTTTTGTATAAATTCTGAATAAACTCTGCCTGTTAGCAACCAGCAGATGTGCAAAATCCTCAACATGCCAATCTAAAGTAAAAGCCAAACAACAGACACACATAAATATGTACAGTAATATATCTTTTACTTGGTTTTCTTTGTGTGTGTGTGTTATCTTTTTCATAAATAATGGTTGTCTGGGTTGTGGGTGGTGGTGGAGGCAGTTGGGGAGTTTGAAAAGATGTGAGGGAAATTTTAAATTGGGACACAGTTACTGATTATTATTATTGTGTGATTATAAAATGATTAGTGATGCATCTTGATGCTGGCAGTAAAGTATCGTTTTAGCAAAGGAATAAATTGGTTCAAATGCTGACTCTGATTTTTCTTGAAGTTAAAGGGAAGCAGGATTTAGAGCCCAACCTTTGACACAGTCTTGCTGAAAAGATTCCTGAGGGTCCTCAGGAAAGACCTTGATGACCTTATTTAACCCATGTTGTGACTGTCTGACTAATGTGGAGCATATGTTCACTACCGTAGTAGCTCACTGCAATTTGTCTCCTTGCTTATGTTATAGCATTTATTACTTTACCTTTTTTTATAATGTCACGCCTTTTTATCTGGCTGTTATGATTCTGACAGTTTAGTATTCATATGTGGTGAATGATGACAGTAAAAGCTTTGCTTCTCATGGGAAGTCAACATACTGTATATATGGATCTGTCAGACATAATGAAAACCAATACTCAGTTTTAAAGTTGTAACTGTACAGTTATATATATGTTTACATATATGAATATTGTATGTAATAACTGTTTGTCAGAAAATAGTATCGAATACAAACTGAACTATTTCAAAATACCACTATAGCACCATGGCTGTGAATCGTACACAGATTGGTCAAGCCAGGTGATGTTGATCACAGATTTACTGATGAGGAACTGGAGCGGACGTGTCGCCAAGATAGAAACAGGTGAAACTTAAGAGATGAAACACTTGATATGTAAAACAGCGATGCTGGAGAAACTGTCTGGCTGAACTGCAGACCAACTGAGCCCAATCGAAATACTTACAGAGCTTACTTGTGCAATAACAGATTTTATACTGTTCTATACTGTTTCTTTGCTTACGGAGTAAAAAACATCATGTAGAAAGCAATAATATTAATTAATAAAACTAAAAGAAAGTGACCAATCACACGAGAGAAAACTGAAACAAGCATTTTCCTGCTGCAACTGTAAAATAACTTAATTTGTGAAAATACAGATTATATTCTGATGACATTTGTGTGCTATAGCAGTTTATGGCCAGTAGAAGGTGCTAAGGTGTTCTGCAATACAGTTATCATGAGATGATTCCTGCATTAGAACCAGCTCAATGGAAGATAAAGGTATGTATTAGGCCCATGTATTAATATGCAGAGAAATCACGAATACATGTGCCACTGACTTTGTCACATACAGTTCTGACAGTGCGGCAAATTCTGCCTTTATTTAGATTTCCCATGTGTCCATTTGAATATAAGCAAAATACCACTTGGATAAACAATAATAATTATTAAAAAAATGTAGTGCCTGTCAGATTATCTGTGCTGAATTCATGGCTCCGTGCTGTGTGATGCTGAATTTTGGAGACCATCACTGGATAAAAACTGTGTCCAGTCAGAAAGTCCACTTCTAAATATGAGATCCATAATCTAAAACACATTTTTGACAGAAACGCAGATGATATGAACTCGTTTTTTATATTATTGCCCTTGATCGTCGCTGACTTGATTGAAACCCCCTTTTCTAATCATCTCAACAACTTCAATAATGTAAACATAAAAATGTGACGCCAGTCTTCATAAAATCCACATGTGACAAATGACTATCAGAATGAAAATAACATTGAATCACATGTAATCACTGTAATATTCTAATGCGGGTGAAGAAACCGGAGGTAAAATACATCGAGAAGATCATGAATAATCTTTTAAACGCCTGTATTTCTGTGACAGCTGACTGAACTGATTGTGAATCAGGATTCACATATCCTGTTGTTTACCCTGGTCAGCACCAGGTTAACCACAAAGAATAAATCGCCACGGTAACTGCCATTGCCATCCGCCGTTGCTTTCATGGAACCGACTTGAGGCTAAATTCAGCCAGGAGAAATAACACAACTTGATCCCTTATCCTACTTTCCTGAAACAGGCCCCAGATTGAAGACAATATAAACAGCACAGAAAACAAAACAATGCAAACACCCGTTTTCGTTTTCAGTGATAAACAATTTATTTCTTGTGTCTAATAACAGAAACTTTAAGAGTTCTTTGTGTATCTGAACAAGGGACTGGATGTTGTCACAGAATCATTTGACTGTGATTGTGATGAATAAAAAGTGATTCATGAAAAAGACTAAATAACTGTGATTAATACTAAATTATTGGGAGAATCATTTTAATGAGAACAATTTCTTTTTTCAGCCACACTGTACTGCCATCCTGACTGTGGCTGTGTCCCATTTAAGGTACTGCAACTTTTATATTTTAGGGATTACTAATGCAATATTTCTGTATTACTGCCAGGCAACTCAGGCCAAGTTTTTGGCCCCGGTGAAGTAGCGACGCCAGCAACCATAACTAAGTGTTTTCCTGGGGCCATTTATAGAGTCTTTCTGAAACTGCTGGCTAAAGATAATCGTAAATTCAGTGAAGTTATTATTCATGTCGGCAGTAATGACACCCGATTACACCAATCAGAGGTCACAAAGATTAATGTTAAATCTGTGTGTAGGTACGCTAAGTCAATGTCGGACACCGTAATTTTCTCTGGACCTCTTCCTAATGTGACCAGTGATGACATGTATAGCCTCATGTCGTCATTCAATCGCTGGCTGTCTCGGTGGTGTCCAGAAAATAACATTACTTTCATAGATAACTGGCTTTCTTTCTGGGGAAAACCTGGTCTCATGCGGAGAGATGGTGTCCATCCCACTTTGGATGGAGCCGCTCTCTTATCTAGAAACATAGCAAAGTTTATTAGAACTCCAGCACCATGACAGTCCAGAGGTGAGACCAGACAGAGTTGCAGTCTTACACGCTCCTCTGTGCTTCTTTTCCAGCAGTCACCTCCTCAAAAGCCCATAGAAACTGTGTCTGTCCCCCAACTGAATAAATTAAATAAATCAGCAATAAGCACAAGAGGAGTCAGACAGTCCAATCTAATTAAAATCAACACTAATAATAAAACAGAATGCACCTACTCTATCTAATCCTAGTTTAAAATCACAGAAACCTGTTCTGATAGTCACTGTTTATCGTCCATCTTGTCGGGATCTGGTTTCATGCTTCTTCCTGTCCCTTATTTTGTGTTACTTCCTGCACGACCTGTTTTTTTTTCTGTAGTTTCAGGTGACTTGACCAGGCCGCAGGGCGGAGTCTCCCTCATCGCACCTGCTGCTCATTCCACTGATAGGACGTCTACCCTTTTTATACCCTGGAGTTTCCAGCAGCAGGTGTCAGCATGTAACTCAGTCACTGCGGTATTTATCTGCACGCCCATTAGATCTCTGCTCTATGTGACTCTAGTCGTTTTGTCTTTTTTTCCTAATCCTCGTCTTTTTCCTTTTTTTCTAGTTCGCTCAGGAGACTTCCACTCTGCAGCCTGTCAGTCTCCTCGCCTTGTGTTGTTTCCCTGCCTGGTTAAGTTCTCAGTTTTTGTTTAGTCTTCGTATAATAAATCCTTTTTCACCTTTTAAACAGTTTTTGCCTCAGCCTGATCTTTGGGTCCGTATATATCGTCCCTTTAATCATAACACATCTGCACCTTAAGGACAGATAAAATCATAATTGGGGGATTTCAACATCCATGTAGATGTTGAAAGTGACAGTTAGTAGTTCTGCATTTAATTCACTGTTAGAATCAATTGGTTTCACTCAGCATGTGAATAAACCCACTCACTGCCTTAGTCACATTCTCGTACTAACTTATGGCATAGATATAGAAAAATTTATTATTTCTCCCCAAAACCCCCTCGTAACTGACCATTATTTACTCACATTTAATTGCACAATAACTAACTACAATAACATTAAGAAAAAATACCACTACAGTTGGTGCCTGTCTGATAATAACATTAATACTTTCAAAGAGACAGTGCAGCCTGTCAGGGTCCGGCTCCACACGCCTCCTGCCTTTTGTTTTGATCTGTCCATTTCCTGTGCGACCTTGTTTCTGCCTTGTAATTGTAGGAGGCTTGACTGGGCAGCTGGGTGGAGTCTCTCCCTGCGCACCTGCAAATCATTTTCACCTGATCACCACCCTTAAAACCCCTGCTGTCTTCTGTGGCTCTTGTCAGCGCGTCTCACAGTCTTCGCGGTACCACGACCAACACGCCAGAATTAGGTTTGCCCATTTAAGAGACTTTACCCTAATCCTCTGTTTTTCTCTCTCCCTTCAGTGCGCCAGTTCGAGAGGCTTCACCCCGGCCAGCCAGCCAGCCTCTTCGCCTTTTGTTCTTCTTTTGTTTGGCTAAGTGATTCACATTTTGTTGTAATTAAATCGTCAGTTCCCCCTTTTTTGAATTAGCTGCTTCCGCTCTTGTCTAAGTCCACCTGAAGTTAACAGTTATGATTTTACACCCACTTTCATTGATAATCTTGTTGATAATGCAGCAGCTTCACTGCGTACTACATTAGATAGTGTTGCCCCTCTCAAAAAGAAAGTGATGGATCAGAGGAGAGAAGCACCATGGTTTAACTTCCATACTCACTCTCTTAAACAGGCTTTACATAGATTAGAAAGAAAATGGTGTTCAACTAATCTAGAAGAATCTCATGTAGCCAGGAAAGATGGTCTTGTAGCTTATAAAAAAAGCCATTCATAAAGCTAAGGCAGCCTATTATTCTTTAATTAAAGAAAACAAGAATAATCCAAAGTTTCTGTTCAGCACTGTAGCCAGGCTGACACAGAGTCAGACCTCCTCTTGGCCTCAGATAATGGTCTGGTCTCTATACTTGTCCTGTTAGATCTTAGTGCTGCATTTGACACCATTGATCATAAAATTCTACTGCAGAGACTGGAGCAGACTTTGGGGATCTCAGGTTCTGCCCTCTGCTGGTTTCAGTCATACTTATCTGATAGATTCCAGTTTGTACATGTTAATGACAATGACTCATTGCAGACAAAAGTTAATTATGGAGTTCCACAGGGCTCAGTTCTTGGGCCTATACTTTTTATCTTTTTTTTTATCTCCTCTCTCCTAGTGGTAATGAGACACATTTTAGCACAATAACCTTTGAAGTACCATATATACAGTTACACAGTTTCTCACCATAGATCTCCCAGAATTAACATCACTAGTATCTTCATCAAAACCGTCAACCAGTCAGTTAGATCCCATCCCCACCAAACTGTTTAAAAATGTTCAGTCGTACTTATCTGATAGATTCCAGTTTGTTCTTGTTTGTTCACTCATTGCAGATAAAAGTTAATTATGGAGTTCCACAGGGCTCAGTTCTTGGGCCTATACTTTTTATCTTATATATGCTTCCTTTAGGAAACATTATTAGAAAGCACAACATACACTTTCATTGTTATGCAGATGACACACAAC
>JAFBJR010000050.1:502999-631572 GCA_016785285.1 Brachirus orientalis
TGAGGCCGGAAAAATTAGAAACATTTTATCCTTAAAGGATGCTGAAAAACTAGTTCATGCTTTTGTTACATCAAGATTAGATTACTGTAACTCACTACTATCTGGATGTTCCAGTAGGTCTGTTAAAACATTTCAGTTTTAAAATGTTGCAGCATGAGTTCTGACAGGAACTAGTAAGAGAGTCCAGTACAGTGTTAGCTTCTCTACAATGGCTCCCTGTACTTAATGATCAGGCCCCATCATATCTTAAAGATTTAATTTCACCTTATCAGCCTAACAGATCACTTCGGTCCCAAAACACAGGCTTACTGGTAGTTCCCAGAGTCCATAAGAGTAGAATGGGAGGCAGAGCCTTTAGTTACCAGGATACTCTCCTGTGGAACCAGCTCCCAGTGAACCAACTCCCGGCTCATGGAAACCTGAACCATGTTATGCTAGTTATGCTACTCACTCCCTCACACTCACTCTCTCACACTGAGGGTATGAATGACTTAATTATGTGTCATTAACCCATTTTTTTCCTCCCAAGTCTGTGCCTTTCCTTCTGTCCAGTTTTTATATTATTATTATTATTATTATTGTTATTATTATTATTATCACTAACAATAATACTACTGTCTAATTATTATTATGCTTTGATTAAAAGTTCATCAGTATAATTTCTTATCAATAACCCCCAAAAACCCCAACCGGTCGAGGCAGATGACCGCACATCTTTGAGTCTGGTTCTGTCAGAGATTTCTTCCTGTTAAAAGGGAGTTTTTTCTCTCCACTGATGCCTAGTGTTTGCTCATTGTGTGAACTGTTGGGTTTTTTTTTTCTCTCTGTAATACTGTAAAGCTTTCTTTCCACAGTAGTCATATGTGACTTCAAATCTCTGCTATGGAACTTGCTTTACTGTAAAACTAAACTTAACTACTCTGGTATCAAAGTGTGCTTATATAAAGTGTTCATTTACTGTAGGTAATACTGACAATACACTTCTGATACAATGCTATTCCAAACATATGCAAAGGCCCATAATTCCACAATTTGTTTGAGGTCTAGGGAAGTCCATATATGGATGATAGTGAAGTGAACAAGCCATAAGCAGTTACAGCTGTTTCCTCACTGAACTACAGTAATAGCACTTTCTCCATAAAATTAGTAACTTTTTAATGGGTGTGTTTTTATGAATCTCCAGGGTCTGTGGATTGATCCAGTCCAGATTTGAGAAGTGTTGGTACGGTGGTTTTCGATCTGGACCTGGTCTAATGTGGTCTAGGTATAGAAGAAAAAGGGTGAAATGTGCCTTTATTGCATTTTCACAAATAGAATAAAGGTTTCACAAATCAGAGACTGTGTTTTTATGAATCTCCAGTGTCTGTGGATTGATCCAGTCCAGATTTGAGAAGTCTAGGTACAGTGGTTTTCGATCTGGACCTGGTCTAATGTGGTCTAGGTCTCCAAACAAAGCAGTGAAATATCCCCTTTAGCATTTTCACAAATAAAATAAAAGTTTCACAAATACAAAAGCTGGTGTCAGGCAAAGTTAATGTCTTACCCAAAAGGTCTAAAATGTTTTCAGATCAGGTAGTGTAAAAAAAAAACAGACAAACAGTGGATAAACAGTCGCACTGCACGTTAATTTCCCCTTAACTTTCCCCTTAAGTGCCGAATTGGAAGCTGGCGAATCGGATGCTAACTTCAGCGTCGTGTATATCATTGCACCAAATTCAGTTTCTAGAAGAGAATATAACAAAATGTGCAAAGAAACTTCTTGTCTTTTACACCAACAGATATAGAACAATATGCAGACTTCACCTCTTACACTGTAAGAGGTAAGACTTACAGGATTTAGGACCTTCCTTACAAGAAAAGGCATTTTCTGTCTATATTTTATACCCAATTCCCCCAAAAGTAAGTTATATCAAGTGATTCAAACTCACAGTTGACCAATGCTCTTTTTGTTCTTCTGAGGTGTAAACCATAAAACATCTTTTTTTTTTAAAGTGCCCTCATGTCTCTGTATTCTGGTCATCGTCTATGATTGGTTATCTCTGAAAATAGAGCCTAGGTTTACCTTCAATGATTACATTTAGTATAAGAGCACAGAGGATTGAAAATATCTGTCATTCTTAATCTGGTGATTTTATTTAGTAAATATTTGGCCTTTTTTTTACATCTTCAGCAATTATTTCATGTCATTAAAAATGATGATCCAAAGTAACAATAAGGTTAAAAGACTGTACACATCTCTGTCTCAGTCTCTACTCGTGTAACTATGACCTTGCTCCTTTATTCTTTACTTTTCCTTTTAATGCTGCTGTTATATTAGATGACCCACCTTTAATCCCCATTGTAATTGTTATACATGTTGTAATCCGGAAACGTATTTAAAAAAAAAAAGATAGATGTGACATGAACATACAGAACAAATAAGGGAGTGAGAAAAAGAGCTTGCATTTTGGAAACAAACTGTTGGGATGATAAGCTATAATCACTTTATCAACTTTCTATGGGGCCTAATTATTTCCACGGTATTTCATCTGAATCATATATCACTTCCAGAAATCGCTTTTATTTTGAAAATCAGCCTCACGCTATCGTACCGTAATACCTAGTGTAGAGACACAAATTAAAGTGTCGGGTTGCTGTTTCGACTGCCGGAGCCACGTCTCAACCTCAGGATAAAAAATGGCCACTGTTACGCTGCCTGGAAACGACCAGCGTGTCTTTCATCGACGTGACTTTGAGGAGCCACCGTCAGTGAACCGAAGAGGAGGCGGACACTCTGCTCTGCCGGTCCCCGGTGCGAGGCAGCCCGCACTCCAGCACCAGGTAGGGGCGGCATGACACAGCAGAGCAGAGTTATGCTAACCTTAGCTGTTCAGTCACGGGACAGGCGTGAAACAAAGTGTCAAATCGTTTCTGTGTCTCGGCTCAACTTACCGAGCTGTTATATTGGACTGTAGAGTGCCGGTAAACCAAAGTGAGAAATCTTTACATATACATACATACACACATATATATATATATATATATATATATATATATATATATACATATATATATATACATGGCATAAGGACTGTGGACTTATTCGGCGAACCATGTAGTGAAATCGGGGTATGTGTGAGACTCATATGTACCTGTATTGTGTTCATGATGTAGCTTACCGTGTAGTAAAGCTGAGCTTTGGTCTTTTATTTTGGTAAAGACATGTCCCGTGTGCTGACTCCACCAGCATATTGTAACTCATGTATCACGACAAGAGAAAACAGCACGTGTTTATTGACATTTATATTGTAGTTGCTGACACTTCGACCTGGCATTAAGATTCCATTCAGAATGATTAATCTAAGTTCAGATCTGAGCAGACTCCTGTTGCGTTCTTAAATCTGATCACAAAAAACTACATTCAGAGGTTGTTTGAGAACCATTGTGATTCCTTAGCTGCACGTAACACTGATCATCACATGATTTTCTTTTTCAAATGTGCTGAATCTTATTTCATGTTACAGCAGCGTCTCTGTCAAGGGCATTGGCAGGGTCTTAAAAAAGTCTTATGTTATGAGGTTATAAAGTTTGGTCACTGTTATTTAATTTTAGGGAAAATGGTTGATCCATGGTACAAAATGGAACAATAATTAACATTAAGAGGCATCAGTGGTATAACAAGTCGTTTTTCAACTTGAAGGTTGCGGGTTTGAGTCCCGGCTCCACTAGTCTAGTCGATGTGTCCTGGGGCAAGACACTTAACCCCACATTGCTCCTGACGGCTGTGCCGGCAACGTGTGAATGGGTATGAAAGATGAGTGATAGGGAAAAAAAGCACACGCTGTACATATTTGTGCTGTGTGAGTGGCAAAAACTGCAGTGTATAGCAGCTTTGAGTGGTCATCTATAGTACAGACCATTTAGTAAGGGCGCTTTCACACCAGGATAATTCCAAAGGACTCGGTTCGATTGGGCAGTGAATGCAGAAAAATTTCACACCTTAACTTTGTTTGTTTCGGCTGGTTTGGACAACGTCACACAGCTACAGCAGCCGGTCGCCCGAATCAAGCAGCTCAAGAAGCTGCCTTGTATGAGATGCAGACGAGGCAGCGAGCTATCCAGCACGCTGCTGTGTACATGAGATGAATGCTGCAAAAGACAGCGGAGGTTGATAGACTATGATGTGCTGCTGTGGTTACACAGACGCCGGGCGAAGAATTGCAAGGATTTAAAAGTTTTCAGATCACATATATGTCCGTAAATCATTTCAGTCTCTTCCTTTCTTTGGTTTGCTTGATAGTCTGTTTGCCTTTCGCACTGTAAGAGCACCACACCATGTTCACTTACAAGCAAACCAGGACCCACGTTTTCAGAGTTCACTTGTTTGGTCCGCAACAGATGAGTTCAGATGAGTTTTCGCATCTGCCCAGCCAAAGTAGATTAAACTGACTGTGGTCTATTTAAAGCAGACCAAACAGCTCTGGTGTGAAACTGCCCTAATTGTAGCCCATTAAGAATTCAGCGCAACATCACCCACTTGCAAAATGAGAAGGAAGTTGAAGTTCAACAATGGGTGACTAGAGAATAGTGAATTTTGTGCATGGTTGAAGCTGATTGAAATCCAATTTCAACCCCCGGGTTAGGGTTTTGTATTTTCAAAATAAAATTAATAACACTATCCCCTCGCTACTTACCATCTAATATTCCCAGTTTAAATAACCTCGGTTGTACAAAGAACACCTTACATTAGTCTGAACAGGAACTTGTCGAGTGAAAGCGATTCATGGTCGGTTCTATTGGATCTAATACCAATATGCACAACATCAAAGTATTTTGATACAAAATATGAAGGCTTTTTTACTGTCTAATTACAAAATTATTACTATTTTGTATTTGAAATATGGATGTTAAATACTTGTATCAGATATACTGCCCATCCCTGTGCATGACACCCCCTCTCTCTCTTGCTCTTTTTCTTTGACTACTTACAACCATATTGTTTCCCTTTAATTAATAAAAACAGGCAAGAAGAGTCCAGGAGCGGCTCTGTTCATTATTGGAACTTTGTCTCCACAGAGTAATGTCAGACACACCCGACCTGGACCACCCGATGACCTCGGCTCCCCGTGGCCCCATGTGGACGATTCCACCACCATACAGCCCCAGCTGGATGACTGTGAGCGCATGGGGACTCTGTTTGGGATGCTCAACAAGTGCCTGCGCGGGATGGGCTTCAGTCAGATGTACTTTGGGGACAAGATAGTGGAGCCAGTGGTGATCATCTTCTTCTGGCTGTTGCTCTGGTTTCTGGGTATTCAGGCTCTGGGTCTGGTGGGAACTCTGTGCATCATCATCATCTACATCCAGAAGTAGTGAGAGTGGATTACCAGTGGAGCCTTCTCTTTTCTTTTGCTTCCTTACTTCTACACAATGGCAGGATATTGTGACTGACACATGCAGTGGGGTGTGTGCTTTTAACCAGGCAGCTGTGTGGACAGCCGCTGTGCTGCTCTGTAGGTTTAGTAGCCGATGGACAGGAAGCAGGTTCACTCATCCTCTCCTCTCCTGTCTTAGTTAACGGGGGTGGAGCTGTTGTCCTGCCACTGCTGTCTTGACAGAAGTCATGTGATTTGAAACAAGGGGAACAAACCGTGACATGGTTTGTTTGTGTTCTTGAGTTGAACGGCTACCGAACTGAAGGCTAAGAAAAAAAAATGTTCAGGATATAAAACTGTCCACATCTCTTTAAGGATCCTTTCACTAAAATATGGTACATCTCTTGAAGCAACACTGTGTCTTTTTCACTCACCTCAGTTTACCATTACTCTTAGACTTAGTGGGCCTATATCTGAAAGTTTCATTTTCTGATAATCATTAAAGGTAGGTGCAGTTGTATTTATATATTTTTTTAAATTTTCTTTGGTGTTACTGATAAATCATTTCCTGTAAATCCAATGATCTGGATGCATGGTGTGCCTCACTGCTCTGCTGGTGTCACTGGTCTTACCCACACCACCAATATGATTATGACTTCACCTTCTGTTTCTCTGTCTATTTTTGATGGGAATCGTGCACTTCACGGGCACATTGTTTCCTACATGTAGTGCTAACAGATTACTGTATCTGTTAGTATGGAAAATTAAAACCATGACAGAAATCAGGCACAACACACACACACAAACTCACACTCACCCGGTGTGAACCAGGAGCAGACACTATTGGCTGTTCATCACTATCTTCCTGCCATTGTTGGAAATTGACCATTTTTTAAAACTTTTTTTGTATCATTGGGCTCATTTCTGGGACATTTTTTTTACATCAAATGTTGGGAAATACCATGTTTCTGCGGGGTACTGCCATCATTCTCTAAATCAAATGTAAGCCTTTTAAAAACCTTTTTAATTCTACTTAGACATTTTCAAAGAATGTAATGGAGAACCAATGTTCATTGACGCTTGTTTATTATCTTCATACAGGGACATTAAAAGTCCAAGTCATGAGAATTTTAAGGGTATTTTTGCACTGAGCACACACTGATTTTTTGTCCCGGCTCCTACACACTCACCAAAGTTAAATAGTCCAAGGAAAGAAGTTTAGTGTGTAAATGACAGAATCATGAGCCATCTGCACGATTCTGTCATTGCAGTGTAAAAAAATAAAAGACGCAGTGTTGCTTTAATGTGATTACACACGCAAAGGGATAGACTGGAAGAATTAAAGGGATAGACTGGAATTTTCTGAAGTAGGGTTGTTTAAGGTGCTTGTATTCATTGTGATTATGTTGTCTTCCTCTGACAAAAACAGAACAGTAATATTACTCATATAAACTCATGGAACGCAGAAGTTGCTGGTCTACTGCTGCCTCCATCAGTAAGTCTGTGGCCCCTTTACACCTGCAATTACAATGCGTTTTCTGTGATCGGATACCAATCGGAGTGCCACTCTGAGCCACTAACGTATTTCTGCTCGTAGTTGTGGGCGGAGCGGAGACGCATCGGAGACGAATAGCATTTACATTTCTGTTCAATGTAATCACAGTGCGTCTCCGACCACCTACCGAAGTGGTTTGGAGGCTTGGATAACAATCCATCCCCACTGCATCTTGGCTGTATTTACACCTGTACTTGCAAGTGGTCAGGTGCTATCTGATTGTGATCCCAATCACAGAAAAGCATTTTAATGCCAGGTGTAAAGGTGTAAAAAAAAAACCCACATTTTCTTTTTTTTTTTTAACCACCAAAATTAGCACTAATTAAAAAAGAAGAAAGCAACAGAGACAGTTCTAACAGTGTCACTTTATGATATTTCATGGTACATGAAACCATGAAATATTACAATTATACAATTATACAATACAATTACAATTATAAATCCAAATACATCAAAAACAACTGTTTCACACACTAAGTTACCAACTTAGAAGTTACAAAATAATACAGTTGAACTTGCTGATAGAGGCAGTAATCCTGAACTATCCCTTTAATGTATGCTAAAAAGCATACATCTTACATTCTTGTGAAACCATTCTAAAAAATGTTTACTTGTCATACACTGGTGATTTATGTTGAGTCACATTGATGGAAATATGGGAAATATATAAGTTGGGGAAAAAACAGAACATTATTTTTGAAAATGTGTTAAATGGATACAGACTTCATGTGCCAATTTAAAACTTTTATACTAGATGCAAACAACCAAGTTCACATTTCATGTAGGGAGTGGGAGTTGTTTTTACAACAGCAAGAAAATCTCAGGTGGATCCTGAAAACAGAAAACAGGAATAATTGTTTTTGAGGACATTAATGTGTCATATACCAAGAAAGGTATACAAAAATGGAGCGTGGCGCTACAAAGCACTGTTCGAGGGGGACCTTTTTCACAGTCTCTTTTGATGTAGATCAAAATGCATTTGTATGTAATTGGTAGACATACAACCAATCAAACCAGGTGACGTATGCAGAGTGACGGAAAACATGTCAACAAACATGCTTGTTGTAGTTGTCTAGGAGTGATGGCTACCTAGTCATTGCATCTAACAACTTCTCCATGTCGCCCCTCTGTCACCATTGTGTTAAGCCAGGCTACTACTATTCAGTATGTTTCTCTACACAGTGTAGCTGTTATGGTATTCGGTGGATTCTGTTGATTCTGTTTCAGCCTAGAAAATAGAAGCGAATTAACACAGTTGAGACTGAAAGCATGTTTTAGGGGAATCTAACAATCAATTTTGAATGTGGAAATAAAATCTGGATTTGAGTGTGAATGGATTTGTTTGCTGGCACATATCTTACTCACAAACTGAAAACATATACTGTTGACTTTAACGGAAAACTGCTCAGGTTTGCCACTTTTATCCAGTTGGCTGCAAAATACACTGATTTTGTTTTGAGGTTTTTGGTAAAATGATGAAATTCCTATAGTGTGAGTAATATTTAAACAATTGTTTCTTAAACATCACTGTTCTGAGTGATGTTTAAGTGGGATCTGAGTGGGATTTACACCAACACCAAAGATATACCTGCTGATAAAGATATTTAAATGTTAGCATCATGATGGCTGGCTCACATATTGTATTGAAAATATGCTTAAACACTTAAACACTAGGGGCACTACAGTAACACCATTGATTTAAGACAGTCCATCTTTCATTCCTTATTTTTAATTGTTTTCAGTTTTTTTTATCAGTTCTTAATAAATAAATCAAAACTACTACTACTACTACTACTACTTATTATTATCAATGCATCTATCCAAAAGCTTGTGTTTACTTGCTGTCAGTTCTGTCCACTTGAGGGCAGAACAACATTAGGCCCCTAGTTGAGTGGTGCAGATACATATTACATGTGTATTTACAAGTGTCCTCACAAAGCATGCGGTTTGGCAAGTATATCAATGAAGTACCGAAGTCGCCATGATGACACTCAACACAAACACTCACATTATGTTTGCTCATATACTGAGCATTCTGTTGCAGCTGAATGTAGTGTATTATTTTTTTAGGAGATCAGGTAGATGAAGCTAGAAAAGGAATGTTGATCCAAAGTCACTGACTATATAACAGTGTGAAAGTACGTAAAGGGTGTGGTTTATTTTGATTTGGTAAGATAGTTTCAGGAATGTTTTTACAGCCAAACATGTTTTACTTCTGTTGTTATTGTTTCTTTTGTATTAACGTATTGTCACTGATTTTATAGTTGGACTAATGAGAGCAGAGTGAGGAAGAGCTTATTATTATTTGTAGGGTGTCATGCACATGAGAAACGCTTTGTATGATTAAAAATGGTTCATTGGCATTACGTTGTTGTTTATTTTTATTTTAGTTTATTTTGTATTAGTATCAGTATGAAAGTCTGGGTTACCCCTGAGCAAAATACACTATTCTCATTGCTCATTGTCAATTAGACACTTTAAATTGACTCCAGCCAGTGGGGGGCCACATCCACTGTAGTTGTTGTGCCATTCATTCCAGATTGATGGGACGGTTGCGTCAACGAGGGGATCCGGTGTAAAAAATCTCTGCCAATCAAATATGCGGATCATCTGCTGTGGCGACCCCTAGAGAGGGAGAAGCCAAAAGAGCAAAATAAACACAGTGCATCCGGAAAGTATTCACAGCGCTTCACTTTTTCCACATTGTGTTATGTTACAGCCTTATTCCAAAATGGATTCAATTCATTTCCCTAAAAATTCTACACACAACACCCCATAATGACAACGTGATTTTTTTTTTTTTTTTGAGATTTTTGCAAAATTATTAAAAATAAAAAAACTAAGAAACCACATGTACATAAGGATTCACAGCCTTTGCCATGAAGCTCAAAATTGAGCTCAGGTGCATCCTGTTTCCACTGATCATCCTTGAGATGTTTCTACAGCTTAATTGGAGTCCACCTGTGGTAAATGCAGTTGATTGGACATGATTTGGAAAGGCACACACCTGTCTATATAAGGTCCCACAGTTGACAGTGCATGTCAGAGCACAAACCAAGCATGAAGTCAAAGGAATTGTCTGTAGACCTCCGACACAGGATTGTCTCGAGGCACAAATCTGGGGAAGTGTACAGAAACATTTCTGCTGCTTTGAAGGTCCCAATGAGCACAGTGGCCTCCATCATCCGTAAATGGAAGAAGTTCGGAACCACCAGGACTCTTCCTAGAGCTGGCCGGCCATCTAAACTGAGCGATCGGGGGAGAAGGGCCTTAGTCAGGGAGGTGACTAATAATCCTCTCCACTGTGTGAGAGGATTATTAGTCACCTTTTACTCCTTAGTAAAAGGCACATGGCAGCCCGTCTGGAGTTTGCCAAAAGGCACCTGAAGGACTCTCAGACCATGAGTAACAAAATCCTCTGGTCTGATGAGACAAAGATCGAACTCTTTGGCGTGAATGCCAGGCGTCATGTTTGGAGGAAACCAGGCACCGCTCATCACCAGGCCAATACCATCCCTACAGTGAAGCATGGTGGTGGCAGCATCATGCTGTGGGGATGTTTTTCAGCGGCATGAACTGGGAGACTAGTCAGGATAGAGGGAAAGATGAATGCAGCAATGTACAGAGACATCCTGGATGAAAACCTGCTCCAGAGCGCTCTTGACCTCAGACTGGGGCGACGGTTCATCTTTCAGCAGGACAACGACCCTAAGCACACAGCCAAGATATCAAAGGACTGGCTTCAGGACAACTCTGTGACTGTCCTTGAGTGGCCCAGCCAGAGCCCAGACTTGAATCCGATTGAACATCTCTGGAGAGATCTGAAAATGGCTGTGGAGCTTGAGAGGTGCTGCAAAGAGGAATGGGCAAAACTGCCCAAAGATAGGTGTGCCAAGCTTGTGGCATCATATTCAAAAAGACTTGAGGCTGTAATTGCTGCCAAAGGTGCATCAACAAAGTATTGAGCAAAGGCTGTGAATACTTATGTACATGCGGTTTCTTAGTTTTTTTATTTTTAATAAATGTGCAACAATCTCCAAAAAAAAAAAAAAAATCACGTTGTCGTCATGGGGTGTTGTGTGTCGAATTTTTAGGGAAAAAAATGAATTGAATCCATTTTAGAATAAAGTTGTAACATAACACAATGTGGAAAAAGTGAATCGCTGTGAATACTTTCCGGATGCAATGTATATCATTAGTTAGTATATATATTTGGACAAAGAAACATTTTGCCATTTTGCCTCTGTACACCACTACAAATAATTTGAAATTAAACGATATATGTTAAAGTGTGGACCTTGAGGTATTTTTAAAAAAGAATCACATTAATCATTGAGGAATTAGGAATTAGTATAAAAATACTTATTATTATAAGTATTTTTATACATTATTGTCGATTTAAGGGCCTCTAAAATAATTGTACAATCGACTAAAAAGCTGTTTCATGGCCAGGTATGTCCTGTTATCTCACTATTCCCTGGCAGACCAAGCAGATAAAGGTCTGTAGATGATTGCAAATGTTGAATTTGCATTTGGTGGCTTTTCACTAAAATTTACAACATGAGGTACAAAGAGTTGACGATGCAAGTGAAGAAGGCAATCTTTTGGCTAAATCCAAATACACAAATTAGAAATAGAAAAAACATTAGGAGTGGCCAAATCAACTATTTGGTACATTCTTTAAAAAGAGGAATCCACCGGTGAACTCAGAAACACAGAAAGACCCGGAACACCACAGAAGACAAGTGGATGATCGCAGAATTCTTCTAAAAACCACTTTACAAGAACACACTTAAGGAGGTAGGTGTGTCATTGTCAAAGTCTACAATCAAAAGACGCCTTCGTGAATGTAATACAGACGGTTTACAACAAGGTCCAAACCACTGATAACATTCAAGAACAGGAAGGCTAGATTAGAATTTGCTAGAAAATATCTAAAACAAAGCCTGCAGATTTCTGGAAAAAGATTCTCTTGACAGAATAAATGATCAATTTACACCAGAATGATGGAAACAGAAAGTGTGGAAAAGGTAAGGAACAGCTCATAATCCAAAACATAACACATTATGAGTCAAACATGGAGAAGGCAGTGTTATTGCATGGGCATGTATAGCTGCCAGTGAACCAGGCTTACTTGTGTGTATTGATGGCGTGACTGCTGATTGAAGTAGTAGGATAACTTCTAAAGTGGACAGGATACTTACACATTACAGATGGACATTCAAAACATACTGCAAAAGCAACAAAAGAGCTTTTGAAAGTAATGAAATGTGCTTTACTGGCCAAGTCAGTCACCTGATGTCATGCTTTTCAGTTACTGACAACTAAACTGAAGGCAGAAAGATCTGCAAACAAGCAGCAACTGAAGGTGGAAGGCTGCAGTTAAAGCCTGGCAAAGCATATCCAGGGAGGAAAGTCAGCATTTGGTGATGTCCATGGGTTCCAGTCATTGACAGACAACAATTTTCCACCAAGTATTAAATAAGCTTTTTATTTATTGTTATTTGAATGTGTCCTATTATTTCAGAGCCCCTTAAAATGGGTGATAAAGTATAAAAATGCTAATTCCTCAACTGCAATTCTTTTGTTCAATCCCTCACATTAAAGCTGAGAGTCCACATTTTAATCACATCTTGATTGTTTCGTTTCAAAGTCACTGTGTGAAAGAGCCCCAGACTTCCCTTTCCCTGGCCACCTCGGCTAAATCTGACATGGGGATCCCAAGGCTCTCCCGGTCCAGTGAGGAAATATAATCTCTGGTCCTGGGTCTGCCCTGAGTTCTTCTCCTAGTTGGACGTGTCAGGAACACCTCCCTAGGAAGGTGCCCTGGTGACATCTGTATCAGATGCCCAGACCACCTTACCTGTCTCCTTTTCATGCAAAGGAGCAATGGCTCTATTTCTTGGATGACTGAGCTTCTCACCCTATCTCTAAGGGAGACCCTATTCACACTGAGGAGAAAATCCATTATGGCTGCTTGTATTCTTTTTGGTCATGACCCAACATGCAGAGGGCAACACCCACTGGGAAAAGGTTGGCCTTATAGATGAGTATATGCATGTTGTTTCAGGCTGATGCTACAGTTTGTTTCAGCCTAGGGCTGGCTGGCTTGCTGAGCAGAGACCCCAGAAAACAGGAACTAGAAAAAAAAGGAGGAGTCATTAAAAGGAACGGAGCAAAAAGACGATCAAGGCACTGAGAATTTAGCGATGACAGAACTGTGAGCCGTGAGTAACTACTGGTGTAATGAGACGTGCTGATGACTGTGGCATCAGAAATCAGGGGTTAAGCAGCAGTCATCCAGATGAGGAAATGAGTTGAACACTCCACAGGAAACAAAGAGTCAATACAAAATAAGAGGCAGGAAATTTTTCCTCATTAATATACACTTAGTACCCCATAGTGACAAGTGAAAACAGAAATTTAGAAATGTTTTTAAATTTGTTAAAAAGAACCAATATCACACTGACATAAGTATTCTGACCCTTTACTTAGTACTTAGTTGAAGCACCTTTGACAGCAATTACAGCTTCAACTTTCGTACACTTTGGGGGATTTTCTACATTCTTATTTGCAAATCCTCTCAAGCTTAGTCGGGGTGGATGAGAACAATCGATAGACAACCATTTTCAGGTCTCTCCGTGTATAATAGGGTTCAAGTCAGGGCTCTGGCTGGGACTCGCTAGAACCTTCACAGAATAGTCCCTCAGCCACTTCTGTGCTGTCTTCACTGTGTGCTTCAGGTCATTGTTCTTGTGCACGGTGAACCTTCGGCCCAGTGTGAGCGCTTTGGAGCAGGTTTTCATTGAGCATATCTCTGTACTCCATTCAACTTTCCCTCTATCCTGATCAATCTCCAAGTCCATGCTGCTGAAAAACACCCCCACCGCATGATGCCATGCTTCCCTGTTGGTGATGGTATTGGGCAGGTGATGAGCAGTGTCTTTGTCCCCCTTCAGTCCAATCAATTTACCACAGGTGGACTCCAGTGAAGAAGTGTAGAAACATCACAACAATGATCTAAAGAAATGGGAGGAACCTGAGCTACGTTCTAAGTGTTGTAGTGAAGAGTGTGACTACTTACATATGTAACTGTGATGTTTTTTGTTTTAATTTACAAACATTTTTAAAATTCTATTTTCGCTTTGTCATTATTATGAATTTAAACAACTGCATCATCAGGGTGCAACATAAAGCTGAAAAAAGTTAAGGGGGTCTGAATGCTTTCACTGTATATATACCCAGTAGTCATGTACATCTCTGTTCTGGGCTTAAAACAAATCGCAACGATGTTTTTGTTCCACGTGAATCACATTTTAAAATCGACCTGTGTTGATACAATAATTCGTGAAATAGATTATTTAGTTTTCATATGTGAACTTTGGAAAACATCATGTAGCAGCTATAGATGAAGAGGATGATAGAATTGCGTGTTTCAATTCAGTTTTATTTGTATAGCACCAAATCACAACATATATAATCTCAATGCATAGTAATATTTTAGAGAGAGGAGAAACCAGATAATCCACATAATGAGCAAGCACTTCAGTGGAGAGAAAACTCTCCCTTTTAACAGGAAGAAATCTCTGACGGAACCATACCGTAAAGATGTGCACTGTCTGTGACTTTGACTGCTTGGGGTTTTGCCATGGCAATGCAGTGGCTAGCACTGTTTCATCACAGCAAGGTCAATAGTGTGAAGCTCTTTTCGACAAAGGGGCCTCTGTGTGGAATTTGAATTTTCTCTCCATGTGTGCGTTGGTTCTTCCTGGGTTCTTCATTTCCCTCCCACAGTCTAAATTTTTATCCCATTCTGAATTTGATTTGTTGACTTCTGAAAGTGTGGCCCGGATGCAAAGATTACATTAAGTGGATACTTCACAACCAGCCTTATCCCAGGATTATTTGTACTATGTGTACAACTGAAGGGTAGGAGGCTGTAGATGTAGTATCACAAGATTAGGTGAGACATGTGCAAATCAAATATGGCAGCAAACATCTAGACCAAACATTTCCTCTTATTTACATAGTCACCAACTAATCAAAGGTTAAATTTATATATACATATATATACAAAGAAAAAAAATACAATCGATCACATTTTTTTTTCTCCACAGGAAGAAGAGAAAATAGGAGGCTGGAGGATCTAGAGCACGATATTGATGAGTGTTTTCACTGGCTAGTCATGGGGAAAACAACCAAAACACCAATCACTCCCTCGTCTAAAAGAAGCTTCACTAGGTTTGATGCTCAACTTTCTTTGGTAGAAATCCTCGACAAAGAGTTTAAGCGCTGTCGCAGGAGTCGCAGGAGTCGCAGGAGTTCAGCCAGCAACAGGTGTCTTTGCTTGTCTTCGCCAAAAATTGAACATTGAAAGGATCTGTAAAATCTCACCGAGGAAACAAAACGTCTCTCGGGAGAAAATAAACTCAATCGATCTCCAGACGCGCAGCATGAGAGATAACCTGGTCTTCGCTGGGATTCCAGAAAAAAAATGAAGAGGATTCGGAAGTGACTTTTATGATAACTTTCTTGCAAATGGACTAAATGTGTCCTAAAATGGATCAAACCTGACCCACTAGACAATCAATAGCTGGATAGTGAACAAACATTCCGTCAAGAAATTCAAATCTCTGACTTACCCTTCATCAGCACACTCATCAAAAGACACCAATGCAGCCTGGTGGGAATTTATCACAATCCTCAAATATCCCTGGTAAACTCACCCCAATCTGGAATAATCCGGACATCCTGCAGAATAAGGTAATGTTAAACTCCACGTCATGGAAAGAAAAAGGAATAAGGCACTTGGAACAAATAATCCGAGACAACAAGTTCCCATTTCAGTACCTGGTAGAACAATATGATATCAATAGTAGTAAATTTCTTGAATACATGCAAATTAAGTCTGCACTCCGGGCGAGGTTTAGCACTAGCAATATTAAATATTAAATATTAAATATTTAAAAAATCTCTTTAATAATCCCAAATTGGGAGATGGACTTATCCATCAGCCCAGGTGAAAACTTCTGCATCCAAATATTGTATATGGTCAAAACCCCAGACCTACATCTACACAGAATACACTACACAGGACAAAGGATGTTCAGGGTGGGGTTGTCACAGTCAGACACCTGCTTAAACTTCAGTGACAACATAGCAGATGTTACATTACATGCATGCATGCTTTTTGGTTAGGAGGTTAGGAGAGGAGCTCATTTGATTGGTGAAGACTGTGTTAAACCCAGTCACGCCTTCTCTCCCTCTCTTTGCTACTTGCTGGGAGGAGAGATGGAGGCGGGAGAGAGGAGTACTTGCGCCTGGTTGCGCACCCTGCGCTGTGCACGAAACTACGCCTGGCCTGGTCTACGAAATTAGAGCCAAGAGAAGGCATATATGCTAATCACTAGCCTTAGCATGGCCTGATTGGTTGCCTGTGCTGTGGGTGAAGAGCTTGATGATGCGCTAGTGGATTTCATAGTGAAAGACTCGCAGCCTTTCACTGTGGTGTCTGATGCTGGTTTCGGAGCATTGGTGGCTAAACTGGATTCTACATACGTTCTCCCCTCTCGACAGGCTGTTAAAGCCATGGTGGAGAAACGGTATGTGGAGGAAAAGGAGAAGGCCAAGGCAGCATTGACAGCGTCAGCCTCGCAGCAGATATGTGGACCTCCATAAACATGGACGCATATCTTGCGGTCACGTGTCGTTATATCAGTGATGCCAAACTCTCCACCGCCGTTTTGGGGGTACGTCCCTTTCCAAATTCTCACACAGCAGAGAATATTGCTGGAAATGTTCGGAAGTTAATGGAAGAATGGGCAATACAAGATAAAGTAAGGTGCGAATATGATTGCTACTGCAAACACTCTGCAAGTTAGGCATGCTGTCTGCCTTGTGCATGCCCTTAATCTTATAGTTAGAAAATCAATGGATGCTACTCCTGGCCTTGGAGTAGCACAATTTTCACAATACAACAAAACTCAAAAGTGCATATGCAAGATGTATCAGTGTCACCTTTGCCATCACTAATCCGAGGCATCCTGAACAGACAAAGCTGTATACGCTTGTTGTGCTTTATTACACACTGTAACATTAAAGTTTTTCTTGTCTATCTCTTTCCTCTCTTTGTAATTATAATTTTCATTTCTCCGATTCAAATTGTCTTTCTCTTTCTTTTCCCCTTTCTTTCTCTTTCTTCCATCTCCATCTTTTGGATTGCCAACTCATTAGCTGAGCCAGGTCTAGGCTCAGGCTTACTATCAGCGTCTGCAAACTGATTCAACTTTTCAATTGTAAACACAGCTTCATCATGATAATATTAAGCTATCATCTTGGCAATCTTAGCTTTACTACAACGTGAATTAACACCAGTTAGGTTTAGTAGCCTAGCAACTTCTTGAAGCTCTGCATTTTTCAGATCCTTCAGACTCTCATCGGTGGGTAACAAAAAAACACTTGTACTCCTGCTGTTGCCTAGATTAGGAAGAGAAAAAAAACTTAGTAATCACCTTGACTTAGATTTCTATAATGATCCTTTTCCAAAAGCTTTATTGATGATTTAATGATGCATTGCCAAGTTTGTGGTCTGGCCCTTGTCACTAGTGTCTTCATGTGAAATGAACTTGTCTTACCCAATTGAATTAGGATCATTTTGGCATGTACACTAACTCTGGATTACACAAAATCAAAAATGTGAATACCTTTGATTAAACCTCTTCCAGATCCAACCAGGAGCGCATCCCTGTGTGCGAAGAGGAAGAAGACTAGTTCAACAAATCAATAAAACTGATGTGAACACCATTTTGTATCATGAGTAATTTCATGTATCTTTAATGTGATTGAGTAAATTGTGGCCAAAAATGTACAAACGGAAACAATTAAGGACAGAGCTGTGCAGCCAGGTGGTCTCTCCTCTCCTGTGCGCTCTGCTGCTGTCCCTGCATAGAATGCACTGAATTTTATGAGATGAGAGAAGCCGAATATATACTCACTATCTGATAAATGTATGTGTTGATTCGGATAGTTAATTAGTGGTTGTTGTGATTATTAATTGCATTGAAATGTGCCTGACATTCTGTAAACCTGTCTGTGAGGTTTTGGTGACGTGTGCACCAGTCAGCCACATTACCACTAGACCCGGCTGTGCTTCGCCTTGCGGTCTACCAAATTGCCAAATTCGCTGCACACGGCGTTGCGCCTGATGAAATTACCGCTGCTACGCTGCGTCGTAGCGGTGGCCACGGATCTTCGCTGCCCCATGTGGCTGCTGGACGCTCTATGCGTCTGGATCCTTATTGGCCTGCTGCTGGGGGGCCGGCTGGGCACGGGTGCGATCCCCGACTCAGATTTCAAAGTACATCCAATGACAAGCCCTTCACATGTTCACTGTTGTACGCGCTCACACACAAACGGACATACACACATCTCGCTTCTTAAGATTTCAACCCAAACTGATACAGCTGTTGTGGACTCGGTCATCTTTTCTCCATGTGGTTGTTAACGATTACTGTATTTACTATTAATGTACATGCACTATTGTTACAGTCTTTATGTTATGTTATGTTAACCTTCCTCTTCCTCTCCCCTCATCTGTCCCCCCTCCCAATTTTACCCAGGTATACAAGTTCTTGGTAATAAAAGTTCCTGGTAATTTTAGTGGAAAACGGGCTATTTTTAACTTTAATAAAGCCTACTATATCCTGCACTGGAGCTTCGACTGTTACGCACTTTCAAGATGGCGTCACAGGAAGACAACTTTGGATAAAGCACTGGCTTCATAAACAAGCTTTGTCTTAAGAGTTTCCAACTGGCCTAATCCCCAAATCTGCATGTGTTTGGACCATCGAATGTATTAGGAGAGAAAGAAAAGCAACATACACCCCACGCCACCCTCCGTCGGCTGGACCGTCTCATTTCACGTAGCGCATGACTTCCGTCTCCTCCGTCGTCTGCACACTTAGGAGCATCCAGCCCTTGCCTTGAGACACAGCTACAGCTACAGTCTTCTTAAGAATCTGTCTGTACACGTGCAAAATGTAGTGTTTCAGTTAATGTTATTTTATTTGTGATAGTCAATTCAACAGGCACAAGCACAGATTTATTGAACTTTAAATACGACTCACTTTGTGCATGAACCAAATCCACCTGAACATCAACACACCCATATTTACATATTGCATTTGTACATTTACAATATGACACATGTACAGTTTATGAGCAGCTTTAACTGAGAAAAATTGGAGGCCATTTGAGGGATTTCAGCAAAGTAACCAGCACAAGACAAATACAATATAAAAGGTAGAGTAGGCAGGATTTTATCAGGAATTGTTATTCAATAATTACATAATAAAATTTCAGCAAGAACATTTCAGAGATGGTCTCATCGGACACTTTAGCATTGTTAAATGATTTGTAGGCGGAAACCTCTGCTTTCTATGTTTTGCCAAATTGTTTATGTGATTTAACACTGGGCTTTTAATATCTAAAGATTTTCATGTTGTATTGCATATGCTGTATGATTGAATGGTTGTATCCATGCTGTAATCTGTGTGTACTGCTGCATGTTCTTGGCCAGGTCACTCTTGCAAAATATACTTTAAATCTCAGTGAGTTTTATTCCTGGTTAAATAAAGGCAAAATAAATAAAATAAAAATGTGGTTATTGGTCAGACAATAAAAGTATATTAAACTGTGGATGAAACTGAACAATCAACTACTTCTCCTGCAATACTGCCTACTGAAAATTTAAAGGGGAATTTCAGGACTTTTTAATTTACATTTATAAATGTATTTTAAATATTCTTAAGTTCACAAAAATTTAATTTAAGCCAGTAAATGGCATTAGTCCAAGACCACCAGCATCAGGCATATTATGGCTGCAACCTGATCTACTGGACAAGTTTAGTTAAGTATTATTCACAGGTACACACACATTTATATAAACATTATGCATAGGTTTAAAAAAAACAAAATCACTTCACTAAGATACACAAAAAGACACTATTTACATGTCCACCATCACCTAAGCCAAGTCCGCCCCCTTTACTATTGTTTATGCGGAAACAGAAATTTGTAAAGTGCTTTCCAAAACATCAAAAAACAGCACAATCATCTTTTTCCCACCTTAAGTATTTAAGTTTATGTAGTTTATGCTTTGTAAACCACTCACTTTCCACATTAAGCCCAGAGAGAGAATCTGTGTTTTTTTGCTCATGGGGACCTAAAACAGAACTTTCCAGTCAGAAGACAGCACAGCACAGTAATCATCACAGTAAGACAGCACAGTGAAGCATTAGAAATATTCTTAAGATGTTGTAGACTTGAGTTTATGTAGATTTTATTAGGCGAACCTTTTGTTAAGTGGCTAAAACCAGTTGTTCCTTTTTCTGTCCAAAATATGTTATTTCTGTCACGCATGTTCATGAATAAATCAGACTTCGGTGTGCAGTTCTCACTCAAATGTGATTTTTCATGGGGTCTCCCTTCAACTGCAACTTGTGTGTGAAGTAGTTTGGAGACCTTACATTGATCGATGAGTAAAAAGATCAAGAAACTTTCATCAAAACTCAATCTTCAAATGTTGTGGTGTTTTACATATGTAGTCTGAACTCCTTATACAGGAACTTGGAAATTGATGTCACTCCCATTTCTGACTTCCGATGTAAATGGAACACAGTCCTTGTTTTCCAATTTATTTGTACAACTGTGACCAGAGGTTAGAAAGTAAGCCCACTCAGCTCGGTGTGAGTTTACGGATGAGTGACTTTTAATATTTCCCGACATCCCGTTGAAAGCAGCTCAGTGTCCATTGCTCCCCTCAGACAGGATGCGACTTGGCTCTGTGAATTTTGCCGTGGCGATGTAGAAGAGGGCGGGGCCAGGTACGAGAGCCAACAGCGGTAGGTCCTGTTCCAGCTTGTCCAGTCGAGAGATGGAGATGATTCCGTAGGCGTGGAGCAGCCAGTGGCTGAACAACACCACCAGACGCTTCTTCTTGGCCACCAGGGTTTTAAAAGACTGTGGTGAATCATGAGAACACAGAACAGTGAGGTTAGGATTAATTTACACTGAGACGTGTTTTTTTTTCTTTAAATCATAAAATGTAATGACAAGGTAGTAAAATTTTAATTTCATTAATAATTCTTCAAAATAACTACAGACAGACTGACACAAACTGTAATTATACAATTTAAACAAAACATTTCTTTTAAGAAGATAGTTTGGTTGTATAAGTTACTGACACAGACAGTGCCGACTCCTGTTACATTTTTATCTGTAGAGATGTTGCTCCACTGTTAGTGAGCACAAAAATACCGTGTACCGCACTGTTATCGACTGGCATTGCTAACAGGATGATGACGTCACTCCCAGTTCTGACTACCACTGTAAATGGAACACAGCATGAGAACCAGCCCGAGAAAAGGACGCTCTCTTCCTGACAAAATGGCTGCCAGCAAGGACATAAAGACAAACTGATTTTTCTAAACCTGCTTGACTGCGGTTATGAACACAGTGCAGTCAGCTCTGACTATGAGTCAGTAACTGAACTTGCACTTGAGGACTGTCAAGGTAAAGAAAACAAACAAACATCTTATTTAAATTGAGGAGTTACAATATGCAGATTTGAGGACTAGGCCAATTGGACACTCTAAATTGCCCGTAGGTGTGAATGTGAATGGTTGTCTGTCTCTATGTGGCCCTGTGATGGACTGGCGACCTGTCCAGGGTGTACCCTGCCTCTCGCCCTATGTCAGCTGGAGATAGGCACCAGCACCCCCCCGCGACCCCTAGTGGATAAAGTGGTAGAAAATGAGTGAGAGAGTTACAATATGTGGAGTGTTGTTACCTGTATCTCAGAGGCAGACATGTAAACAGCCAGAGTGACCAAAGACATCACGAGCATTATATAAGGAAATGCATAATCTGAAAAGACAAACACTGTCACTCAGTGCTGCACAGGTCAACATACACCATCAGATGTCAATATTTAAACGTACAACAGATGTACTGGGGAACATGTTCTTTCTCATCATTCTACTGAAGAACTTATTTTGGCTTCGAATGACCACGTGCTGTGAATTACGTAGATGTGTGATGTCCAATGGGGATGTGCACGAATATTTTATTTGACTGTTATATGGTAATATAATCATATATTAACATACAAAACAAATGTTTTATCAAAGACACATTTCTACTAATGCGTCATGCATTTATTATCATAAGGCGGCAGCAGCAGCAGCAAGCATTTACTTAATGGACCTCATGCAAGTTTGCAGAAGTGATGGAATTTACAAGGTTTCTTGAATGTATCTCATTAGCCCAGCATCCTGTTAACACCATTCATTTCATATCTCATGCACTGGAGTTTATAATTCTTTGAATAGCAACACTAAAATACAAGATGGCCACCTAAAGTCAAGAGTAAATGAAATCTTTGAAGTTGGAGGAATACTTATGTGTACTCCTTACTCTCAATACTCCTTGTACTTTGTGTTAAATATAAGGCAGCAAAGAGACAACACAGGAAAAAATGTAACTCCTCGTAAGGAGCACTTAAATGGTTGCTATGTCGACCTGATGCTGACTTCCTCAAATTCTGAAACAAAGCCACAAGTAAATGACAAAGGCTGCAATTTAAAAAAATATAGTGTGTGTTCTGCAGCACATCTGACCAATCTTTCCCGGCAATGGTTCTGATTCTTATATTAAAATATGGAGTAGGGCTTGGCAATACATCAATATTTTATCCATATATGGTCTTAGATTTTAAATAGCGTCATGTTGTGATAAGGGAACTGTGATGACTTTTCCTGGCTGTTGGACTCATAATGGTGATATTTTATTATACTGAATAAATTTGTGAAATACACTAAACATTATAAAAGTTAAAATACATGGAATCAACAAAGATTGTATTTAAAAAGAATTATTTAATACTTCATTTCAAGCCTAATTATTTGTGTTAAAGCCAAGTTTGCCCATATTAACAGGCAATTTCGTTGTTGCTAACACACAAAAATCTTTCATTTAACATTAAAAAACCAAATAAATAAACCAGTTATCTGAAATGAAAGGTAATAACTGCATTATTTAAGCATGTAATACAGATCATAAAAAGCAGATATTTAATTTTAGAGTGTATTTACAGTATAGTTTACAAATATCAGGATATAGCCTAAAATTAGACACTGTAAAATCTAATTAAAAACAGAGTGCAATGATTTGCACAAAAACCCATATTGTATTCCCAATAGAACAACATAGCAGATGAAACATTTTACCATTTCATGAAAAAATGTTTGCTTGTTTTGAATTTGATGGCAGCAACACATTTCAAAAAAGTTGGAACAAAGGCAACAAAAGGCTGGAAGTGAAAAAATGAGAGGTTCACCAAAAATTGTGGAACAATTTCAGAAAAATGTTCCTTAACTTAAAATTGCAAAGACTTTGAAGAATCCCATCGTCTACAGTGTATAATATCATCAAAAGATTCAGAGAACCAGGAGGAATCTCTGTGCACAAGGGACAGGGTCAAAGGTCAGAACTGGCTGCTCATAGTCTTTGGGCCCTGAAGCAGCACTGCATTAAAAACAGGCATGATTCTCTACTGGAAATCACTGCATGGGCTTGAGAACACTTCCAGAAATCACCGTCTGTGAACACAGTTCACTGTGCAATCCACAAGTGCAAGTTAAAGCTGCATCATGCAAAGAAGAAGCCATATGTGAACAAAATCCAGAAATGCTGCCGTTCTGCGGTTATTATTTTTGGAAACCATGGACACTGTGTCCTGCCAACTAAAAAGGACAGCTTGTTATCATATTCAAAATGAGCTATATTCATGAAATATTAAAATGTCTCAGATATGTTATTAAATGTTATATACCTCTGATATGTTGTTTATGTTCTATTGGGAAAAAAAATACGGATTTATGAGATGTGCAAATCATTGCATTTCTGTTTATATTTATATTTAACACTACAGCACAACGTTTTTGGAATTGGGGTTGTAGCTTATCCTTAACATATCCATAAAACCAAAATCTTGTGAGAAGTGTCGGCATGCAAATAAAAATTCCAGTACTTGAAATAGTAAAATTAAAAACAGCCCCATATTAAAGTGGGCCGTTAATAAAAAAAAGGCTAGTCTGGAGCCCTGCAGAGCCATTTTTGAAGAGTTACATGTTATAAACAGAGCCCTTTGTCCGGTGCTCTACAAGCACAATACTTGTGCCAAATGCATTCAATTTTACAGTGAAATTTTAAGTTGATGCGATTATCAAGCATTTGCATCCAGCATTTTCTTTGGCATATACTTTGCATACACGGGACCATAGCTGTGGGATACTGTAAGACCATAATGCTCAGGTACTAGTATATGGGTTGGGTGTGCACTTACAGAGCAGTCCTCCCCCCACAGCCTGCAGCACAGTGAGAATGGGGAAGAAGTAAAGAGCAGCGTAGATGCTCCTGAAGCGGTCAGATTTGCCCAGACCACAGGCTATCTTCTTTACCAACAGGGGGCGCAGGAGCATCATCAGCACCAAGCAGAAAGCATAGTAGATTAATACAATGGTGTATCTGAGGAACAAACAAAACAAGTAGGCAGTATTATAGAGCTGTTCCCAGAGGTGCAATACAGACTTACAGATATCAGTAAATGTGAACAGGAACTGAGTTGCTGACATTACAGTTTCCACAACACCAATCACCAATATATCACAATATATCACTAAACAGGTTACAAATTAAGACAATCTTTGTGTCTAATGGCAAGACACAGGAGCAAACTCATTCTTAAGAATCATAGACTTAAGGGGGTGTATATTTTATTAAGTGAGCCTTCTCTTAGCCATTTTTCTTGTATCTCCACTGTCTTCACTGATTTCACTGATAGCACGAATGTGTGTATCAAGCTCCTGGTACAGGAACATAGTCAGCACACTTAGCACCGAGTACGAGTCATCCGTTTAAAAAACCCTATCTATCCCTTTAAGTATACCCAGGTGCCATCCTATCATGCCATACAGGTAGTTTTGCATTTTAATTGTGGTTCTTTACATTCTCTCGAATGTTCTATTTGCCATTTTGTTATATATGTTATATGTTCAAATAGTTCAGAACGTCCTTTCGGTACAAACCTTTCATATTTCTATATGTGGAGTGCCCAAACAATGGTGGGCAATATATCAATGAATGTCTTCATTTTAATGAATGTCTCATGAAAATAATTATTAAGCCATTTGCATGCAGTTCTCTTTCGAGTCTCACATCTCTCTCCTCATGCACCTCTCATTGCTCACTCCCCCGCCCAACTAGAAAACTCTCAGACGCGCAGTGTTGCCAACTTAGCAACTTTATCGCTATATTTTGCTAAAAGTAAGACCCAGAAAAAAGCGACTAGCGACACAACTTTTGATGACACTAATGTGAAAGCATGTATCATTCTAAAAAGGTCTTTGCGCACCAGGTGGGACGCGTCCACGCTTCTTCCCATCCACATAAAGCGCGATGCGAGGAAACAAGTTATGATGACGAGAGGGAAAAACGTTGCATCACAATCCGTCTGCGACCAGAGAATTCTTCACACACACACACGCACACACACACACACACACACACAGACACACACACATGCTGTTGCTGTGATGTGTTTGTTCAGAGAGGTTTTTCACAGACACAGCCTGGACTTCTACCACTGTTCTAACTATTGTTTCTTACTGTTCTGAAAATGATCTGTTGTTGAAAATACAATCAAGTAGAAAAATGTGCACTTTAATTTTTAATTTTATTTGCTCTGTTTATAAGCTGTGTTTGAAAAAAAAAACACTCATGTAGTACATGAGTGGTCAAAATAAAAAAGGCATAACATATAAATCTTTCAAGATTAACTTCTACTCCTAAAGCTAGACAGAATTTGCAAAGCCTGGACCTCAGTGTGGGACAAATGTGAGTCCTATTCACTTTTAACAAAATAAAAAGATAATATAAAATAAATAAAATTCATCTTCAAAGTAAACTTCCACTTCCAAAACTAGATATGGAATGTTCAAAGTCTTGAAACAAATGTCTGCTATGCAGGTGTAGGTATTCAATTTTTAACACCACAAAACTGTGTCACATGGCAGCTCATTGCTTCATCTCAGCAAGCTTTTCAATCTCTTAAAGAGATGCCTTCTTTTCTTTGGCAGTACGACGCAAACTGATTTTGTGATGAATGTCAGTTGCCCAGTGGATTCAGCTTTGTCAGCATAATCATCAGCCGACTTCTCCAGTGCACCAATGTCCTTCTCTACTCTGGTCCTCTTCTTTTTTGAGTTCATCTAGCTCATCTGCAATAGCCTTTCTTTTTTGCACACTCTGTTCCTTCTCATTGACCCTCTTCTGTTCATCCAGGTAGCTGTGGTACCTTTGTCTTGCTCCAGAAACTGAGATCAAAAGCTCTTTGGTGAGTGGCACATTAGTTACACCACCAACAGATCTGATATGGCCAACGGTGAGTCTCTGAGCAACCAAAGAGGTCTCCTTCTGATTCTCCACAATCAACTTCTTGTTGATTGAGAACCCCCTCTCAACGCTGGCCTGTCCATGAGAGAGAACTAGCAGCATCTTCACCACATGCCATACATTGGAGAAAGCTTTGCTGGTTCCCATTGTCTCATGTAGTTGAGTGTCCACTCTTTCTGTCCTGGGGTCAAACTCCCTGAAGCTGGCTTGAAGGGCTGCAAAGTCACAAAACTCTCTGAATTCTCGAAGGATGTCATCACACATAGACTCCTCAACATGGTTAGCCTCAACAAGGTGGTGCAGCATCCTTTTCATTTCTTTGTAGTCAGCCATGCGTCTTGGGTCAAGGCACTGCATACTTCTCACTAGCTGATGGTTCACAGGAGCCTTACTTTGTAGCTTCTCCAGTATTGTGATCAAGAATGTCTTATATTCCATTTTTAGCTCCAGTACCTGATATCTCTGATATCTTGTTGATGGATTTCAGTTGGTTAAGACAGATTTCCACTGAGAATCCCAGGTTGGTTTTAGTGGCATCCTTGTGTAAGTTGCTTATCTGAGAGGGATATGAAGAAGCTTCAGAACTGAGGTGGCATCCTTCAGAGGTTTTTCTTTGCAGAATCGCCCCATAAGTTCTGTGAATAATACATTTTAATTAGGGTAAAAATTCAAATTCAATTAAATTGCCAATACACCCTATTAAACCAAGAGAGGGAAACATCATTTAGTCTATCTAAATCAAATTACATTTAGTACCGAGAAATATCTAACTCACAAGACTGAAACAATTAACAGAATGGATTAATCAATGAACAGAAAATGTATTTATAATTTTAGTCTAATTTTACTAGTTTTGTAATGTGCTTCTGTGAATGTAACTGTGAGAACTGTGCCACTTACAACTTTATAGCTGTGTTTGTCTCTGTTCCATAAAACTAAAAGAAAAGTTGGGTGTCTGACTGCAAACAAGTTATTTTCCATGATGGAAACTGCAAACAAGTTATTTTCAGTGATGAATAATTGTTTTTAAACCTTATTTCGGTGTAATTTCATAATAATAACAATAATAATCTAAATCAGTTGCATTGAGTAATCAAATAATTGATAGTTTCAAACCTCAATTTACTCATGAAAAGTCAATACAGTAACACAGAGATTACCCACATTTGCACAGAATCAGGGCAATGATTAAGGCCTGGATTAAAATCCACACGCCAAACAGAGAACTCAATTCAGAGTAAGTCTCTAGGAGTCACTGTTGTTCACTTATTTGTTCAGAGTGTGGATTTAAAATGTTGATAGAATGAATAGAAACTAAACTCATATGGCAACTTCAATAACCATTAGTGTCAACAAAATAAATCCACTGCTTGTCCACTTGAATTAGTTTGAGAAAATACCAAATACAGGTCAAACAAAATATTAGGCCCATAGCTACATATCTACAGACAGAGGACAGAAACAGAGTATACACATATAAAATGAAAATCCCTACCTTTCATCAGCTGAAACATATCCTCGCCTGGGAAGGGGAGCATGGGCTTATCTGTCTGATGGAGCGTGAGGAAGGGGGTGATCTCTCTCGCGATGCTGTTGAAGATCATCACTTTTGGGATGAACAGAGAATCCTTGGTACTGTTCTTCACAGCCTCAAAAGACTTAGTCTTGGGATCCGCAAGATCACCCTGAAGCACTCTCAATACGCAGATTTGCACGTAGGGGCCAAAGCTTCAGAGCTCGGTCAGACGCGCTGACATTTTCAGTGTCTGCAGAACTTGAGCATCACAATGTTGCATCCAGTGGCAGTGACGAAGTCCTGATGAGCAGGACAATCCTGGAAAAGCCAGTATAGGCTTGAGAGTATGTGCTAAATGTCCCAGCAATTAGCTTTGCTAAAGGCGTTGTGTATGATATGCAATCCGCAAGAACCAATGTTGAGAAGCGGCCTGTCCACTTGCTTTTGCATCTCTTTCTGTAAAAGTCCAAACGCTTTCCAGTTCACGTGAGGCCCGTCCATAGACAGCTGGATGAGATTATTAACTCCTGTCTCGGACAGTCTTTTCGACGATATCAACTGCAGCGGAATATCCCAAAAATTCTGAGCCAATATATTTAGTCTTTACCTCTGCTCCATCCCACAGCCTCACATGTAAATCCATTTATTTGGACTGCAAATGGTGGTTTAGGCTTTCATCAAATAGCATTACATATGCCGTTTGTTGGGACACCTCTGACAGTAAGAGTCTTTTAAAGGGTGGGGCAATCCCAAAAGTACATACATAGGCATACTTGTTCTCACCACATGTAAATTTCGCTGCAATCTGAGTGTCCGGGAACATGGTGGCGAAAAGGCAGCTCTCGTGACCTTGGATGACTTGAATGAGTAGTGTGAATTCATTATTTTTAGGGCCCACAGTATCTCCGCTTTAAGCACTTCATTTTTTGCAGAAACGCTGAGAGTTGCCTGCTTTGTTGCCGTGGGAACTGAAATGCTGCTGGATGTCCTCTCAGCTTTCATAAAATCACCTATTGGTACTGCACTGTTAGCAGCTGAGGCTACAGCCTGGTGTTTTTTTTTTCCCTTTCAAGTGGCTCACGAGCGCTGCTTCGCCCATATTTGATTTACTGCAAAATTTACATCTGGCATGTCTTTGGTCAGTGTCCTTTTCGAGCCATAGTTGGTATTTTTCTTTTAAAAGCCACGTGTTGTTAAAGCTGCACTTTCCTGGCATGTTGTCAGATTCACCACCACGGTCCGTGGAAATTTACATTTTATTACAGCACGTCGATTTTATTTAGATAATTGATGAAACATTAGATATATTTCCATGACTTTTCCAAAACTGAAAAAAATATTATTTTTCCAGGGTCTGGAAATTGAATTTTAAAATTCCATAACTTTTCCAGGTTTTTCATGACCATACAAACCCTGTCTATTGAATTTGATTGTGATTTTACCATTTTTTGCATGCAAATATTGAAAAGAAGTGTCAGTGTTATGCATCCATGATGTCAATTAAACATTCAAAAAATGTATATATATATATATATATATATATATAGTGTATCACAATATATATACTAAAAATATCATGATAATGGTTATAGGCCATATTACCCAGCCCTACTTGTTAATTCACATTTTCTTATTATAAGTTTTATGTTGCAATCTTGAAATACGAAGTCAACTGATGATAATTAGTTACTAAATTGTGGAGAAGGGGTAGGATTAAATGTGTTTATACCACTTCTTTTGTTTTTCTTTACTTTATAGGATAATGTTCACATGTTCAAAATAAAACCTACATTCATTCATTCATGAACTTACAGTGGATAGACAGCCTCCTGGGTGCAGTGTATTGTGTTGACGTAGTCTGGACTTGGGTTGTACAGCATGGTGTACCAGTCTGACAGCATCTGGACTCCACAGGAGCTGATACTGAGCGTCCCCACCGGCTCTGTGACCAGCAGTGTGACCACAGCAGACACACTGCACTCCAACATGGCTGTGATGTGCTGGAGGAGAGCACTAGAACTGAACACATGACAACAAAACATGACACAACTACATGTCCTACAACAATAGGACACCTGTCTCATTCCAACACAGAGAAAATTAACTGACGCTACATTAGACCTCTCATACTCTAATGCGACCCACCACATAAAATCAAGTTATAATGTTATCCTTTGTGACAGATTATAAACATGATGCACATTACCACATGTAACACCAGTGGTTCCCCTACCATTATACTGCATTAAGGGGGGCGCTCCATCCCCCTTTAAAGGTCAAATTAATGTTATTTACTATATAGCGCCAGATTACAGCAGAAGTAATTTAATGTTACCTTTCCTATAAAACAGGATCAAACCTTGTACTTTTATTTACATGAAAGCATGTCTCTTCTGCCTCAACATGGTTGTTGTGCATTTACAATTCTTCTCTTCTCTTTGTACCTTTGTCTTGACCACTAAGATTTGCCACTACTTCTCTTGCATGGCCACTTGCCCAAGCGCAAACACATACACACTTAACTACACCTCTCTCACTGGAGAACTCATCCATGCTCAAAAAAACAAGAAAAAAAAACAATATAGTTATAACACGAAACCATCGATAATTGAGTGTTTGGGAAAGTATGACTTAAGAAGCTACTTTAAATATGGACCTTGTGTGACCCCACCTCTTTTTCCCAGAGTACCACTCAATAAAGAACCAATGCAGCACTAGGGGCAACATGGCCATGAATCCCAGATAGAGCCAGTCGTAGAGATCAGGTGACTCGGTGCAGCGTTCACATATCTTCTGGAGGTTCGCCCGCTCTCCACGAGGGCACACCTGACAGGACCGGACACATTACACAGAAGAGTCAGACAACTGCATCATTTGAACGGAAACGTCCATCACACCAATGATGGCTAAATGCAACATACCCACCCACTTGCTGCCAGAAGTCAAACATCTGTTGAACTGATGCAAGTAAAAGTTTAATAGACAAGACTGCATAAACCTGCATAGTATGGTTCAAAATCAACACAGAAGACAAAACTTGTTTGTGAGATGATGTAGTAAGAGGGACGGGAATGCTAATGTAAGTAATAGTGTGTTCCACTTGTAGTCGGAACTCAGAGGTTCCTGTGTTAGGAGGAGTTAGGAGTTGTGTGTGGCATGGAAGACGACTTCCCACCCCTATTTAAAATATGCTGCATTGAAATGGGGTTGCTTACAATGTTTGTGGAGACAAGAACATTTGAAAACTGCCTCTTACATTTATAAACTGTTCACTCTAAATTCACAATGTTGTATATACAATTTTTTGACAACAAGTTCATGAGTTCCACTTGAATGCAACAGCAAACTGTAGAAGCATAAAAGTAGTTGAAAGTATTCGACTGAAGGCAACCCTCTGTATTTACTTCAGAAAAAAGCAAATGTTTGCTTAATAAGGCTCGAGACAAGGAGAAAGGTAAGACCGGGGTTAATATTACTCTAGCTTTTCGGTGATAGAGAGCTCTATGAGCCTTAACAGCACAGCAAAATGAGTCGACTCTTCTCCGGGGTTTGTAAGCATTTTGATGTGTACATTATGATACATGTCCATGTTCAATGGCGGATGGGTACAATAGGCATGATGGCTTACTGACATTAGCTGTCCTGGTTACTGTATCTAACTACTGTAACCTTGGACATTTAACATGTAGTGCCATGTATCAGTCACCAATTAATCTAATGTTTAGTACTCACCCCACATTCTCCCTCCACGGATCCATTGACCATCATCCTGCCACAGTACAGCCCTGGACATGTTGAGCTTATGGCCACAGCTGCAACAACATACAGCCATTTTATATAAAAAGTCACCACTGACAGACAGTGTGGCGGCACAAGCACTTTCTTACAAGTCATAATGGTTCAAATGTAACTACACGAGTCAAAGTAGCTCGTGACGGTTTATCACTTAAAATTGCATATTAGCATAAATGCTAATGGAAATTAGCCGTCGAGGTCCACAAATAATTACATATGATGAGATTAATTCAGAGATGGGGACTCGAGTCCGAGACTCGAACTCGTCGCAAACAGGGACTTTCAACTCGAACTCAAAAGACTTGAGACTTGACTCGGACTCAGGCTCAAAAGGTTTGAGATTCGAGTGACGAGGTGCGTCTTGGCGCATGCCTCGAGTGCGCGCAGTCACCGGTATCAAAATATGCATTGGTTATGTGATAACGTATATAGCGCACCTTCTTTCCACACTGCGCATGCAGCCTACATAAAACGATATCCCTACGAACGGTATTTGTAAACTAAACTTTATTTGCCTCCCTGTTTATTATCTTATTATCTAATCAGCGAAGCACCGTCACTCTTGTATGTAAACTCACGGCTCGGAAAATGCACACACGTCCGGTGTGACCACTGCATTAATGTGTGTGTGTGTGTGCGCGCGCGCACGCGCAAGCCCATGGGTGGAGAAACACACTACACCACAGTATAGTAGTATTTTTTATATAGTATAATATAGTCGTTTCATAATCTCACTAGAGTTAGTTAATAATAATTGAATAAAGTCTGCCTCCAAATTAATTTACTTTGTGTGTTTGTACAGTATGCTACCCCATTTACAGTAAATTGCTATTTTTAGAGCTATTTTTTTCCCAGAACACAAAATTTATTAGTAACGAGAAAATTAAATGAACATGTCAATCTACGGGTTTACAGATCTACGAGTAACAAAGCCTGTTATTAGGGTTAGTCAAATCAATTTATGGAGCACCTTAGCACTTTAAGTAACTTCGAAAATATCCATCCTCATGTGGTTGCAGTTGCACCATGTTTGGTTTGTTTACAATAGATGTTTGGCAAAATACAGTTATGAAGTTGAAAGTTTCATAGCATGGTTCCTTACATTGCACTGCAGTGGACCATTTAAAACCTACAAATTATCAATTTTATTCCTGGACGGCATGGGTGATAGAGCTACAGTACATGCAGTCCATTGTAGTGTTAGGGACAGACCAAATGAAAGAATGCTTATTTACAAACTGGACTTGGACACATGACGAAAGACTTGAGACTTGACTTGGGCTTGCAAAGAAAAAGGACTTGAGACCATCTCTGGATTAATTGCGATTGTGTCTATTCTTTCATACTCGTACATACAGATGATGATGTCGGTTTATTTTACATTGTAGAGTGGTTTCAGGGTGGTGCAGTAGAATGCGTTTAGCAACCAGAATTTAGCAACTAGAATCGTACAAACCAAACAATAAAGAGCGGCAGCATGATTAACGTAACGAGAAAATAGCTACCTTAACAGTGCAACTATTGTCGCCAGGTAAAAGACAGATTAAACTTACCCATTTTGGACTAATAAAGCTTTGAAATCAACCTCCTCTCCAGGATTTCCATTCGTTACATAAACCGGAAGCGATACAGACTACAGTAACACACACAGGAAGTCTTCTTCTTCTTCTTCTTCTACTTCTACTTCTGGCGTTTATTGGCGGTTGGCAAACAACGTTATGGTGCATTACCGCCACCAACCGGTAAGAAGTGTGGATCAAGACAGCAAGCAAAAATGGAACTATTCCTATTCCTTTATTATCTATATTCTTTTAAATCAGTCCAGATCCTGCTAAATAATTAAATATAATTGTATACTCTACTTCTCCATAAGTCTTCTGTAAAACATCTGAGGTCAAACTGCACTTTTATTTCCTTAAATCTTTCAATCATCTCTTTCCTTACACTTGACCATAACATGTTCTATTGTTTCTTCCTGGCTACAAAATTCACATTTACCTGATTCATGTTTAGCCATTATGTAAAGCGTAAAATGTGTAAAGTGTTACTATGAAGCCCCATGTGTCCCAATCTAAGTCTTGATATTACCCTTTCATATTTTCTCTTTCTTCCAGTTCCTCACTTTCCTTTGAATTCTATAAAGCCATCTTCCTTTTCTCTCTTCTTTCCATTGCTTTTGCCATATTTCCTTCATTCTATTCTTAATGACACTTTGGACTTCTCTTTTACTATATGTCACTGTTAAAAAACAATGTTGTTTTGCTTTGAAGTTTCTTTAGTTCTCTTTCATTTCCTTTAACCCCTATATGAGCTGGTACCCATTAAAAAAAATAACCGTTAGCCCCATTATTGAATTATGTATAGTGCTTGCTGAATAGCTGGTCTACTGTTTAAATGACTATACTGTATACTGGCCAGTGATGAACTTGAGTCAGAACAGATAACAGGTCTTAATGGTCAGTGTACTGCCAATAATATTGCTAGCATCCTCCCATGTAAACTGATAAACCATCAATTATTCTTTGACCTATTTGGACTCTGAACTCTGGAACAATGACTGTTACTCCTGCACTACCTGATGAATTCTTGGCTGCATCTGTATACATTTTGTTGTAAATGTATAGCACAAGAGCTACAGGGAGAACGACACATAGTTACCACAAAGAGAGCCGGCAATGAGACTCCGCAAACCAGGGGTATAAGAAGGCCGGCACTGGAGAGGAAATCAGTGGCAGGTGTGCTCCAGTGCACAGACACAGGGGAAGGAGGAGGGAGGAAGGCAGAGCAGACTCATGACACTTTGTTTTTTTCTCTCCAGTAGTGTGAAATCTACTGATGCACTGGGAAGAACCCAGAGTGGAATTGCTGACAATGGCACTGTTGGACTAATGTTTAAACGATCTAGTTGTAGTTCTGCTGCTCCGCGTAATACTGTCCATCCAAAGCTCTTATTTTCCTTCTTCACCACTTCCCAGCATGGACTTAATGTGGCTTGTGTGGGGTGATCTTGACTGTGTCCCTGTAAATTAACCCAGTAGTTTAATGATAGTTAAATCCTAATTTCTAATGGCATTTTTCCCATCTCGACTTATAATGCTGCAATTGGGGTAGTTTTAACTGCACCTGTAATCAGACGTAGAGCCTGATTCTGAAAGTTAGCCAGTTTTTTTGAAACTTGTGTCTGCAGCAGATCCATATATTACACAAACATAGTCAATAGTAGACCGTATCAAACCTGTATATATGGCTTTCAAAGCTTGTCTGTCTGCTCTCCATTCTCTTCCAACTAAACACCTCATCACATTCAACACTCTCATTTTTCTACAGTCTTCTAAATATGTATTGCCCAAGTAAGTTTTTCATCAAACCACATTCCCAGAAAACTTAAACTGCCTTCATCAATGACTTTTCTGCTCTCCTCTCTCATCTATCCACACTCTCACCTAATGTAATTCTGCTGGGGGACTTCAACACACAGGGATGTTGAGGGAGATTAATTGGACACTCTAAATTGCCTGTAGGTGTTAATGTGAGAGTGAATGGTTGTCTGTCTCTATGTGGCCCTGTGATGGACTGGCGACCTGTCCAGGGTGTGACCTGCCTCTAGCCCCATGTCAGCTGGAGTTAGGCACCAGCGCCCCCGCGACCCTTAGTGGATAAAGCGGTAGAAAATGAGAGAGACTTCAACATACGTATGGACAAAAATCATCTTCCTCTCAGTAGAGACTTCTCATCCTGTCTTGATTGTTTTGGTTTTCATCAGTTCTCCAACTTTCCCACACACAAAAAAGGTCACACCCTGGACTTAATCTGCTGCTCTGGTCTCACCCCCTACAATTGCACCGCTGATGAACTCCACACAACCAACCATTTCCTCCTCTCATTCAACCATTTCCTACTCTCCACTGGCTAGTTGTAATATGTCTAAAATTATACTCTTGGGGAAAACTGTGCAAATGCTCTGCCCAAGAACTGTTATTCGGTTTGCGGTTCCTTCCGTGTTTGCTCATTGTGTGAACTGTTGGGTTTCTTTTCTCTCTGTAATATTTTAAAGGTTTTGGCATAACTATGAACAGTGCCGTGAGATAATGTATGTAGTAATTTGGCGCTATACAAATAAAATTGAATTGAAAATTGAATTAGGCACCAGCGCCCCCCGCGACCCTTAGTGGATAAAGCGGTAGAAAATGAGTGAGTGAGTGAAAATTAAACCATCCAAGGAACAGTGACCAGCGAGCCTGACGAAAGTTCAGTCTGCATGCTGAGCAGAGATAAGCAAGGTTCTTATGGTCTGTCCACCAGAAATGGCAGAAATGGCCTCAGCTGGAGTCAGCTCATGGGAGAAAATGGCGCAAGGATGGAGCTTTTGGTCCCTCGGATCCTTTTGTGACATGTGCCAAGATGAGTCAGGATTGGCGAGGACAGGAGGAGGACACTGAAAAAAAGAATCCACATGATAAGAATGTGGATGACTGACACAATTTCCTTCTTTTTCCCAATGAATTATTACTTGCTAAACCAAAATATTTCAATCATGTTCAGGTATTTAAAATAATCAAGTTGAGTTAACTTGTTTTTTTTAAGCTACTGCAATGCCAATTAATTAAGTAGTATGAACGAGATTTTATCATGTTAAGGATACCTGATTTTCAAATATAACAAACTTGATTTGTTAATGCTTATATTATTTAAATGTATTATGTAATTTTAATAATAATAATAATATAATAATAATAATAATAAGCAATTTTATTTTTTCCTTACAACCCAGGTTAGGTCTCTAAATGTAACTTGATTTGTTAAAGCCAGCCAAATGCATTGTAGACATCAGTTTTGTGTTGTGTGCAAATACAAAAATCACGATTGCACTGGAAAAATGTACTGTATTCTTCCATAAAACTTTGCGAGTCACACACATACAGCAACTTTAGCACTGAAATACAACGCTGTAACCATTATACCAGTAGATTCAAAATACAAACCCCAAATCACTTATTGCAATACATTTCAAAACTGTGAACAGTTAGTGCTGCACAAGTGCATCCTCAACAGCAAATACAAAATAACAGTAATAAAAGTATTTTTTTCCTGTAAACTAGTAAACAAAACATGCCGCAACCTGAATTGGCCATGCAAGAGCTTGTGTTCACACATACAAATCACACACATACAGCTACTTTAGCGCAGTAGATTCAAAACACAAATAACCAAAATACAAACCATAAATCACCATAAATCACTTAAGATTTTTTTTTACTGTAAACCAGTAAACAAAATATGCCAAAATCTGAAAGTAAGAGCTAGCGCTCATAAAAAAATGTAACCACGATGGTTAACCCTGTGAACCATTTTCCGTGGATGGCAAATCAAAGTAGATTTGCAAACAAAAAGTAATAAGGCCTGCATCGACTCGTCGAGGGTGCAGAGATATCATTGGGACCAGTTCACTGAGAGGGCCTGTTTTTCAGAGCGAGTGCTTTGTTGGAAAGCTTACCTCCATCCAGCTCCATCCGACTCTTTTGGATAACCTCGAAAGTGTAGCGGAGGTCACGCGGGTAGCTAAGGTTGAGCACATACATCAGTCCGAACAGCGTATAGCAACAGCTAATGCTCCATTATCAAGCTCCTGTAACACCTCGATGCCTTCAAGAACAATAACAATGTCCTCTACTTCATCACTTGAAGCATGTTCTTTGACATCATTTTTTTACAATTTTGGTTTACAAAGTTTGGTTTACAATTGTTCAGGCTCCACCAAACCTGCTCTCATGTTGCTGTAATAAAAAAAGGCTCTGCAGCTGGCACACAAAGACTTCTGGGATAATCCCAGCTGTGAAGGATACACAAACATATTCTTCAAGCCGAGGATTTATATGTCAAGTAGAACAGCCCAAGTCTCGGTGCTGTGACACATTTTGACGACGTCCAGGCGATGAATCCTCAAAAAAAACCTTAGTTCAGTTATTATTTTTACATTTCATCTCCTAATCTGCAGATTGTCCCAATACCTACACATATTTACATTGTGCTGAGTAGTAATTTTATATCTATTGTATGTGACTTTACTGAATTATTTGCCAGCACATCAACCTTGTCATTTCTCTCAATGCCTAAATGTACAGGAAAAAAAGGAAAACCTTTAGCCCCTGAGTAAAAAAATGCAGATTATGGGATGTCTTAAATATTAAATATCAGATTGTGTTTTGGTTCCAAGTTTTAAAACTGCATTTTGAAAGATCAATCTGAGTAAATTTCTGATCTCCGGCATGGAGGATGAATCCCAATAATACTTAACGCCCTAATCCTCTGTGTTTATTCCTAAAAAAAGGTGTGCTGTCCCTTTATGTCCTTTCTCAGATCTCTTTTCCAGGCAGTGTCTTTCTTTGAATAGCGCTCTACAGTCACTGCTTCAAAGACAGGTGACCTTTAAGGTGCAGTACAGGGCATGGACTAATAAAAGTGATAAATAACTGATAAATACCAGGTCAGGGTTTGGTTTGGATCAGGTCCAGGTATTCATGGAGGAGAATGGAGAACATAGAATTATTGGAATGTCTTACAGCAACAGGGTAGAATGACTCCTGGTGTCTGAAATCCTTCATTCACATTTACCTCTGTGACACAAGCTAAACAAATGAGGCAGCAGATTTTCTCACAGGACATTTGTGTGGTAGTGTAAAATAAACAGTGAAATAAAGATTACATACATTAAGATATAGTCGAATTAAGCCGGTGTAGATAGGCGACTCTTTTATTAAGTGGTTAATATTCGTCTTGTGATCCCCTCTGGCAACGGTAGTCAGCCTCATGTATGGCAAAGTCAGCGTCAGGACGTCATAGAACCACACTTCAAACAAACTATTCCTTTAACAAAAGCACAGTAAAATGTAAAACATAGAATTCAGAGAGAAAAATCATAGAATTTATCATTCACATGCACAAACAATAAAACCCCTCACCACAGTGTTTCAGTGGAAAACAGTGGAAAACTAACCAACACTGTTACTTAACCTTTCAATGAAGAAAAGCACTCATGAGACCAAAGATATCTCTTTCTTATTTAACATCAGAAAAATATTATTATTTTTTAGTGACCTGAGGACTGTTGTAAAAAGCATGGCCCATGCATTTTACAACATAGTTTGTTGTAATAGTAGTTTGACACTATGTTGTCACATTCAGCCATCACACAATTATATTTACAGTTGTATTATGTTAAAGTGTTGTGCTCCTTAATTGACTCACTTATGATGTTACATTGCTCGTAAAAGAAGTAAACACATTAAATATATGAAAGCACAGAGCCGGAACAGAGGGGATTATAATATCATTTGTATTTTCGTGTCTCTCTCATAGCTTTTCTACATCTAGTAAATATGATTGAGTTATTAGTGGCTAAATTAGTGGCTAAGACACATGTGACTACAGACTTGTGCGTGCTGTTCTGCTGGAATACAGCAGAGGAAATCAGGTGAGACAGATGGAATTGCATGATTATACTGTTTACTGCTCTTATGTTCTTTTGTGCGTGCTCCAATTGAGTGCGTATACACTGTAACTTTAAAAACAGTGTTGACATTTAGCCCTTCTGAGGTTATTCCATGGGTAAATAATTGAATCTTATTTGATGAAATTTATCACTGCATATAACTCGTTTAACATGACACACGTTTAATTTCAAATTGGATCTCCTCCTCTCAGTTCCCAACCCCCTGCTGCTCACTGGCTGTACCCAGCTATGTGGAATATACATCCTTTGTCCTTTCACCCATCTTCAAACCTTCAGAGTCCCCGACATACTCTGACAGGTAACACTCAGACTGAGAAACCACTCCCCCAAATGGAAATTAAAACTACTACTACTAAACTACTATTTCCATTTCTACTACTATTTCTACTATTTCCAAATGGAAATATAACTACTATTTCCATTTCAAAGAAATCAGAGTTTCGCTTAGTAAAACTCTCCAGTTGCTATTTTTATTTGAGGACCGTCGACACATCGTGTATTGAGGTTGTTTGTTCATCCGCCTGAATAAACGGATCTTTCGCCAACCGGCTTCCTTCGAGTCTTTTGCCTGAATCCATTCAGTTTTCTGCAAGAAATCTTTTGGAGGACGACAAGAAGTTTTTTTCACCCAACAAACAGCCGGAGCTTTTCACCAGCAAGCCTGCCAGTCTTTGCTCTTTGTGTTGGATTATTATTTGGCTTGATTTTTGCTAATACATTTTTTACTAACTGTTTCGCACACGCTTTGACTACCGCTTTTTGGGTTCGGTTTAGCTTAGATTTAATATCATCACAATTTGACCTCGACTTGGACAGTTTACTTTTGGCCCCCTCTGTGATTGAGTTGGACACCCCGCTACAGCAATAATTAGCTGTAATTACTGCCATCTACTGACTAAACTAAAGAACAATATGACAGAGGGCTATGAGCATTACAAAATTATATACATTGCCACTAAACCAGCACTTATATTAAATGTGTATGTACTTTTCTTTGTTGATATTTCGTTTGTTGTCGGAAATGTACCAGCACCACTTGTTTGTGTAATTTAAATGTACACTTTTTTTTATAATTTAATTTTTAAATTCAGTAATTCCCTAAATTGAAATGATGCACAATAATTATTAAGAGTACAAAAAGGGAAGAGGTTTTATTGAGCATTTATTGATATTCATTCTCTTCCTCTCACACACATTTGTGGCTTCAAAGAGTGTGACAGGTTAGATGTCCACATTATCACCAGGCCACAATTGTAAGTTTAAGGCAGCGCATAAATGTGGGTTTTGTCTCTGACTGAAGAAGTTTTAAGTCCCTAGTCAGTGTAGTATTTAGTTACTTTTTTAAACCAATGCATTTACTAAATTAATCTTTTTTTGAACAAGATTGTATAGTTTAGAAGGAAAAAAAAAAAGTTTAGAATAAAAACTAAAAACTATTTACCCAATAAAGACACAACTTTTGGCCTGGTATTTAATTGCTTTAATTGAATAATTTAAGCAACTGAATATTGCTTAATCATGTGATCAATTAGTCATGTCTCGTGTCTGGTCTGGGTTGCACCTCCACTTTTGTCATTTCCTGTTTTTATTTTTGATTACCTTTACTTGCTGGAAGAGTTTTGTTCTCTGCTTTGTGTTTCAGGAGGCAAGGCGGAGACTTTGACCAGCAGCAGCTGTTGCCGACTTATTAAATCAGCTGCCTCCTATTTAAACCCTGGTTTTCTGCTTCCTGGTGTCAGCACATCTTGTTTGTCACACCTGGTAACTCTCCACACATCCATTCGTAGCTTGATGCTAACGCCGATGCTCACTGAACCGCTCACTTGCTTTTCGATTTTTCTAACGGTCGCCTTTTTTGTTCCTGGTTTTTCCTGAGCTCCGCCTCGCCAGCCGGCCAGCCTCAGCATTTTAGTTTCCTTCTTAGACTGTTAGCTTTTGTCTGAATAAATCTTGTTACTCCTTTTTTCCTTCTCTTTTTGGTGCTTTTTTTCCTTTTGTTGGTTTTTACAACCATGGCAGTACGCACTGACCATTAGAAGATGGCCCCTAGGAAACAGACGTGCTTCGCCATGATCAGGTCCTCAGTGATATAATGGATGCTATTCAGACACTTACCTCCAACGTTACCCACATCTCCCGTCATCTCAGTGACGCACCGCCTCGCTCCTCAGTTTTGAACTCTTCTGACTCTTTTTTTCTCCAAGTTGACCCTTCGTGTTTGATACTCCCTTTAAAGGGACCAAGACTGGCAAACGCCTATTGACTCCCAGCAGCCAGTTACTCCATGGATTTTCGTATTCTCTCAGCTGAGAGTGGCTGGAACGAGCCGACTCTCGACTGTGTTTCAAAGGGGGCTAAATGATGAATTAAAGAATAAGCCACCAGGGATGAACCTGAGTCCCTGGAGGCCCTAATTAATTTAGACATTAGAGTAGATAATCGCATTAGTGAAAGATGAAGGGAGCTAAGAACGTCGAGACAGGACTCCCCCCAGTCTACATAGGCCAGGTCTGCTGCCCTTTCCCTCTACCTCCTCAGAGTCTCTGTCCCAGGATTTCTCCACCGACATTGTTTCCCCCTCCAACCTGCTTCAGACCTCTGAACCCACGCAACTCTCGACCACCAGACTAACCCCTGACGAGCAGCAGAGGAGACTAGCTAAGGCTTCACAACCCCCCATTTAGATTGGTCTCTAAAGAGACCCCCAGGACCAGAAACTACACCCCTGCACCTTTTTCTTGCATAAGTTGTCACTTGCAGAATCTAATTATGATATTGGAAACAAAGAGCTGTTGGCTTTGGTGGCTGCGTTACAGGGGTGGAGACACTGTTTGGAGGGAGCTGAGCAACCCTTCATTGTCTGGACTGATCATAAAGATTTCCTATATTATACATGTATTAATCCAGTGGTACTTTATGCTAAAATGTCATTACACTAACTGTACATTACAATATTCACTATTATCTTTTAAATACTCACACTTATTGGGGGTCAACACTTATTGGCAATAATTTGATTGTTAATAATAACTAAATAATTATTATTAATAATTATTATATATTAAATATTTTTGAAAAATCAATGAAATATCAATTCGGGGCACCACCCTGAAAACATCAGGTGATATCACAATTAAACAGAATTGAAGTATTGAAATCAAACACTGGCTCTCTCAACCCCCATTTGTAACAGTATACATGCACAAAAAACACAGAGCTTTCCTTTGATTGAAAAAAAAGAATTTATTTGATCAAATGGCACAATATAAATTGAATAACTTGAATAAGTGAAGATTTTCATTTCTTGATTTTCATTTCAAACAATGAAAATCAAGTAATTTGAAGCGATAAATGTCACTAACCACAACTAACAAACACACAGGCTATGTACAACATAAAATGTTAATAGGTAGGTGTGTGTGTGTGCAAGAGAGAAAATGGGCGTGGTTAAGCATGGGAAAACAGGAAGTAGGCAAAGTAAAGCCAAAATGGCGGACCTTGGGGCGAGAAGCAGGTACAGTAACAGTGACTCTAGGGCCATGCTTTTGCCACAAGATGGCGCCAAACAGTAAGTCAAAGAATGCCGCAGATCTCGGTTGGTCAGCGTGGGTGATATTTGAAGTGGCCAAGTGGGGTAATGAACACTGCCTTCCACTCGTCTCCCTCCTTGATTCGGATTAAGTGATAATAAACGATGATTTCTGCGGTCAAGCTTGGTGAAAACCAAGAAGAATCCTGCCCCGAGAGGAGAGGAGAGGAGAGGACGAGGGCCTGATTAAACCAGAAGCTAGGGACTCGGAATCGTATTTCTCCATCGCCTCCCTCTCAGGATGGGACATATTGTATAATAAGGAGGACGACAAGGTTGAACCAGGAAATAAGTTGATGGCACAGTCTGTGAGGTGGTAAGGGAAGTGCCTGTTGCTTACTAAATACTTTGCCTGATCGTAATAACAAGGTGGAACAGAAGATAGGTCCGGAGGTGAATCAGGAGCGAGAGCATTATCTTATTATTTAGTGGGATGGTTGGTTTAACAGAGCTGTGTTGGGGGCTGCAACCTAGTGTGGCCTGTTCTCCATTGTCCTGCAATAGTGCATGTGTTAGTGTGTGTGTGGGTTAGGCATAGGGTTAGGATAAGAACCCAAACATTGACTCGACTCCTTTCCCTTGAACTACTGCACAGACTGCCTGGATGCTCTGTGTTGTCTGTTCCTCTTGCAAGAAGAATAAAACTCACTAAGACAGCTGCTGCTCTTATGCCCTTATTTCGACACTCACCATGGTCTTATTAAGATTTTGCCACAACGCCTGGCAACGCAGAAGATGAAATAATTAAAAAAATTATCAAGACCATGAACTAAACATATTAGCAATCTAAAGAGTAGCGAAATTTTACCATGGTAGCCTGAGTCAGGCTTTTAAACTTTGGAAGAAGGAATATTTTACTTTGGGAGGTTATAAGTGGTATTTGGAAGGGTGGGGACACAGACACAACAAACACATTCATTCAGCAGGGGGAGATGTAGAGACAGACACAACACAAGGAGGCGGGAAGCAGGGCCCAAACACTGCTCCTATTAATTTCTTTGGATCTGCAGAATTACACAGAGGACAACAAAAGTCAGGCGATCATGGAAAAAAGCCAATTGGGATCTAAGGGAGTTTTTCCAGAGTAGACAACTCGCAAGACACATCTATTGCTAGAGATCAAGAGACAGGTGAAAAGTTAGTTAACAATCCAAATTTCATCCAGCCTAAAGGACGATCCAACTCACAAGTTCATTACGATGAGACACAGATGGGAAACAGTTACAGGTTACTACATTAATATTATTAGATGAACTAATTTACTTATTATTTAAATTCAACAAATTCATTCAAAGTTAAGTTATATTGGAATATTTAAACCTAATACATGTAGACATGTAGAATACATGAAATTTCAGTAAGTTGGTATATTAATCTGCCTAACGACTAACATTTAAAAGTGGGGTGGGAGATTATTTTCTGGAGCATTTTTGACTGTATTACCGAAAATCCACCCCAATCGTAACCATTGCATTGTCACAAAAATAAAATTTGTCAGTCACCCGTGGAGCGGACCGGCCTGTAAAAACTCCATCTAATCATAATGAACAGCCCAAACAAATATATATAATAATACTCGCACCACCGTGTTTCACTGTGGGTTCTTTGGGGTGTACGTCTCTCCCTTTTTTCTCCAAACAAAGAGAGCTCTAGTTTTGTCTCATCTGACCAAAGGACATTCTTTCATTATGCATAATCTTTGTCCAGGTTGTCCTTAGCACACTTCAGTCTGACTTAAAGGAGTCTCTTCTACAGAAGTGGACTTCTTCTTGGTCCATTTCTGTACAGAACTCTAGTAATTGTCTTCTTTGAGACTACAGTTCCTGACTTGTCAAAGTCCTTCACTATATATATATATATATATATAGTGAAGGAATCAAACTGTCAATTTTATATATTTTCACCTACATAACTAAGAATTACTTCTTTTGAGTTTGAACATTTTCAGTTATCAAAACTAATTTCATGTACTGGGTTAATAGTTTAAAGATCTGTTTAAATTAGTTTTTATATTTAACAGGTCAACTTTGACAACTACAAAGCAATTGTTTCCTTTGTGAACTTAGGGGATGTTCACTGGAAATTTCTGGTTAGTGCTGACAAGTACAGTATATTAATAATAAGTACATTTATTAATTTGTTGGTGTTCCTTTTATTATCTTGTGTTCACATAATTGTATTTAAGAATGCAATGTGCATTTGACAATTGTGGTACCTAAATGCAGAGGAAAGCAGAGTTTTTTGGTGGATCCAGCAAGCAATGCAAAAGACCAAACAGACTCTGCCAAAACAGTGAATGAAAAGTCTTCACTCATGGATTACAGGTAGTCATGATCAGCAGGGACCTCCTCCAGGGCAGACACCTCTGCAGACAGCTGGTCCCTTCATGATGCTCCACTGGCCGCCTCTTCACCATGCTCCCCCTCATCCTCGGCCACATCCTCCTCAGGCTCGTCTTCTGGGGCCATGATGTCACCGGCTCCCAGACAGATGTTGTGGAGGATGGCACAAGCCGTTCATCAAAAAAAGTTAAGTCATTATTTACTGGTATTTATTTTGTAATTCAATAACTAAACCAAGCACTAACTTACATACAAAGGTGTGGTGCACCGCCAGCGCTTGTAAGAAGATGACCCTGAACCTGGTCTTCATCATCCCTAAGGCACGCTCTATAATAGAATGTGCCCTGGAATGATGTGCATTGAAGCACTGGGCTGCCACACCTTGCACTGGCCTCTTGTAGGGAGTGATGAGGGGGAGTGAGTGTTGGAGGCACAGATACCCGCCATCTGCGAAGATGAAGTGAGGATGAAGAGGAGGATAGAGTGCTCGCCTGTACAGAGGGCTGTGGCGGAGCACTCTGCCGTCATGGACTGACCCTGGCCAGTCCACGTAGGTGTCAATAAAATGGCCCTGATGGTCACAAACTGCCTGAAGAATAATTGAAGCAAACAGTCTTCTGTTCTTGTAGCAGTCACCATCAGGGCCGCTGGGTGTCTTGATCCTGACACGGCAGCCGTTGATGGCTCCAGCTGCTTTTCCAAAAGGAGGGTGCCTTCCCAGCCCTGCAAACCAACAGGAAACTAAGTCAAGTTCTTCTGGGGCCCTTGGGAGGTAAATCACCTTGTGCTGAAGGGCCACCAGTTCCTCAGTGACTCGGTGCACGATGCGGTGGACAGTGGGGCGAGGCATGTCAAAAACTCTGGAGACCACCCTATATGAGGCCCCACTTGCCAGTCAGAACAAAAACACTAGGGTCTCAATTGTGGCACCCCATCCATGTCTCCATTCTTGTTAGAGAAGGTCCAGAAGAACCTTTCCAGCACAGGAACACCCACGTTGGTCCTACAGTACTTACAGTAGGGGTGTCAAATTATCATGTTAATTGCGATTAATAAATTACAGCCATATTTAGAGCGTTATGTTTGTCATGTCTGGTCTGGGTTGTTCCTTTGTTTTTGGCTTTTTCTTCTTTTATTGTTGTGACCTTTTGACTTCCTGTAGAGTCTCTGCTTACATTTTTGTAGGAGGCTGGTTGAAAGGTGAGGCGGGGACATTGTGTGCACAGCTGCCTCCAATCTGCTCATCAGCTGGTTCCTACTTACACCTGAATTTCAGCAGCTCAAGTTTAGCCTTCCACATCAATGCGAGTGCAGCCACAGCTAACGTTAAGACATTAGCAATTTAGCGAGCCATAGCAAAGCTGTTCGCCAAACTAAACTCGAGGAGAACACCCCACGTATGAACAAGTCTGCGACCGACAGGCTGACGAATGTTCTTGCCAAGTGGATAGTGATGAACTGCAGGCTGATAAATATAGTGGAGGACGAGGGGTTAACAGAGGTGCTGCAAACTACATCCAATGACCCATCATACAAGCCACCGTGCAGGACTGCAGTGACGACCAAAATCATTAGAATGTACGGCGGCGAAAAGAAAAACAAACTTTGGTGGAAGATTCGTCCAACTGTGTTACTATAACCAGAGATCACTGGACCTCAAATGGCAACCACAGCTATTTGGGGGTGACCGGACACTTTATCAGTTTAACAGAACAACCACAGGCTGGAGGTCTTGCTTGAACTATGCAGGTAAGCTGAAAAAAACACCTGTCAATTTTAATGAGGAAAAAAAACTACTGTGAATTTCCCCATTGTGGGACAATAAAGGAAATCTTATCTTAATGTCATATGTGTAATCTAAAAATGAATGAACACTAAAAATTTTAAGGACAATTAAATTTTAAGGACAATTAAATTGGAAATCAGTCACTCAGTTTATCTTGCAAACTTATCCACCTCTGCAGGTATGTGACGGAGCGGCTGGGTGGTGAGGCCTACGTCTCTTGCGCCATAGTGCTGCCTGCTTTTCGCCATCTTGACCGCGTCATGGACATCATTGACGGTGATCCAGCCTATGTGGTGAAGTTCAAGAATGCCTTCCAGAAGGACTGGATCCACGTTTCAAGGATTTGAAATGTCTTCCAAGAGAAAAGAGGGAAGAGGTAAAGACTATAAGGATAAGCTGGACTAAGGAGTCCAATTTATTATCAAATCATACTTTATTTATATGCACAAAATGAAATAAAATAAAGACACTTAATATTAATGACTGTCATTCATTTATCTATTCATACATCCACCCATCATTATTCATTCATTCAGGTGTGGACCAGTCTGGAGAACATGCTCCAAGCAGCAGACCCCAGCGTCAGTACTGATGACCGTCCCCTGCAGTGGTGGTATGCTCACTCAGGAACCTATGGCCTGAAGAAAAGGGCAGCCTTGCTCCCAGAAAATGTGACCAAGCTGGTCTGGCTCGGTGACTGGCTGAAGAAGAAATAAGAGGCATGAGGTCAGCATAGCTGCTATGTCCTCAGTCATCTTTTAGAAGTGATTACTTGATGTTACTTCAGCGTGATGAACAATGTTCCTTTTGATGTGCTAACTTACAGCACTGTGATTGATGTTTTATTTATTTCTTGTCTGAAACGGAGGAACTTTTATGTTATTTGTATTTCCTAATTTGGAGTTTGACAAAGAAGTCTGTCGTCCCTGGTGGTCTAGTGGTTAGGATTCGGCGCTCTCACCGCCGCGGCCCGGGTTCGATTCCCGGTCAGGGAATTACATGTTTTCTCCCTTGTACCGTTCTTCCTCAGTACTCACATTCACCAGAGAGGTCCTCTTCGAACCAGAAAGTTTTTCAGAACTTTTATTTGGAGGAGCAGCTCTCTATGCTATTAGGATTTAGACGGAATTAGATGGAGACGCCGCCGGGGGAAACGCGCTGGAGCGCTCGTCAGGCTGAGACAGCGGGGATTACGTACTGCGCTCCCGTCAATTCACCTGGCTAACGTCCGCTCTCTGGCTAACAAAATAGATGAACTGCTGCTCCTGAACAGGAAAAACATGGACTTTAACAGATCTGCCGCTCTGTGCTTCACTGAAACCTGGCTCAGTGAACACATCCCGGACAGCGCTCTCCATCTACCGGGCTTCCACCTCATACGAGCGGACCCCACGGAGCTATCCGGGAAAACGAGAGGCAGTGGAATCTGTTTCTATATTGACAAAGGTTGGTGTGCTGATGTGTTGAAGAAGTCTTGTAGCCCTCACCTAGAGACTATTTTCATCAACTGCAAACCTTTTTATTCACCGTAGTAGTTCTCCTCGTTCATTCTGGTGGGAGTCTACATTCACCCTCAGGCCAGTGTCTGTGAGGCTCTGCAGCACCTGGCTGACCAGATGACCAACGTGGAGCAACAACACCCAGACAGAGCAAACCTCAGCCATGAACTCCCCAAATACAGACAGCATAGTAAGTGTCCCACCAGGGACGCTAACATCCTGGACCATTGTTACACAGTATTAAAGAACTGCTATACCGCTCTATTCCCCGGGCAGCATTAGGACTCTCTGACCACTGTCTGGTCCATCTCATCCCAACCTACAGGCAGAAACTAAAATCTGCTAAGCCTGTTGTGAAGACTGTGAAGAGATTGACCACTGAAGCAAAGCAGGAGTTACAAGCCTGCTTTGATTGCACTGATTGGAGTGTTTTGATGCTGCAGCCACTGACATGGACGATTACACTGACACTGTGACATCGTACATCAGTTTTTGTGAGGATGTGTGTATTCCAACAAAAACCTTCCTCACTTACAATAACAACAAACCCTGGTTTTCATCTAAGCTCAGCCAGCTGCGACAGGCCAAAGAGGAGGCCTATAGGTGTGGGGACCAGACCCTGTATAAGCAGACCAGGAACAAGCTAAGGAGATGAGAGTAGCTAAGAGGAGCTACACTGAAAAGCTGAAAAACAACCTCTCAGCAAACGACCCATCGTCAGTGTGGAGGAGCCTGGACGCCATCACCAACTACAGGAGACCAACACCCCACACTGCAGAGAACCATCACCTGGCTGAGGAGCTGAATGGGTTTTATTGTAGGTTTGAAAGACCTTCGCTCACACCCCTCACCCACCTCAACACCAACATCAGACGGCCATTCACACCCTTCTCTCCAGCCTATCCCGTTGACCCCCGCCTGCACTCAGGATCTCTGAGGAGGAGGTGTGTCAACTCTTCCAGAGGCAGAACATCAGGAAGGCTCCAGGACCAGACGGCGTGTCTCCATCCTGCATGAAAGTCTGCGCTGATCATCTGACACCCATCTTTACTTGGATCTTCAATAGATCACTGGAGCTGTGTGAAGTTCCCTCCTGTTTCAAACGCTCCACCATCATCCCAATACCCAAGAAAGTCTCCATCACAGGTCTAAATGACTACAGGCCTGTCGCCCTGACATCTGTGGTCATGAAAACCATTGAGAGACTGGTGTTAACCCACCTGAAGGACACCCCCTGCTGGACCCCGTGCAGTTTGCCTACCGGGCAAAAAGGTCAGTGGATGATGCAGTCAATATGGGACTGCACTACATCCTGCAACACCTTGACTCCCCGGGGTCTTATGCAAGGATCCTGTTTGTGGACTTCGGCTCAGCATTTAACACCATCATCCCGGACATCCTTCACTCCAAACTCTCCCAGCTCACTGTGCCGGCCTCCACCTGTCAGTGGATTACAAACTTCCTGACTGACAGGAGGCAGCAGGTGAGGCTGGGGAGTATCACATCCAGCATCCGGTCAACCAGGGGTGTGTGCTCTCCCCACTGGTCTTCTCCCTTTATACCAACGACTGCACCTCAGGAGACCCGACTGTCAAACTCCTAAAGTTTGCGGACGACACAACTGTCATTGGCCTCATCCGGGACGGCGATGAGTCTGCGTACAGACGGGAAGTAGAACAGCTGGCCCTTTTGGTGCGGTCAGAACAACCTGGAGCTGAACGCTCGGAAAACTGTGGAGATGACAGTGGACTTCAGGAGAAACCCCCCCCGCTCTGCCCCCCCCTCTCCATTCTGAACAACACGGTGTCTGCTGTGGAAACCTTCAGGTTTCTGGGATCTACAATCTCCCAGGACCTGAAGTGGTAGGCCAACATCGACACCATCAGGAAAAAGGCCCAGCAGAGGATGTACTTCCTGCGCCAGCTCAGGAAGTCCAACCTGCCTCAAGAACTGCTGATCCAGTTTTACACCGCCATCATCCAGTCTGTCCTCTGTTCCTCCATCACTGTGTGGTTTGGGTCGGCCACCAAACAGGACAGGAACAGACTTCAACGGACTGTCAGGACTGCAGAGAGAATCATAGGCACCAGCCTGCCCTCCATCCAGGACCTGTACGTGTCCATAGTCAGGAAACGGGCTGGAAGCATCTCTGCAGATCCATCACACCCTGGACACAACCTGTTTCAACTCCTCCCCTCTGGTAGGCGCTACAGAGCACTGTACGCAAAAACAAGCAGACACAGGAACAGCCTCTTTCCACAGGCTGTCACTCTGATGAACACTTAACAACAGTCACAGTGTCAGGAACAATCCCTGTGGTTTTACAACTGGTTGTGTATACTGTATATATCACACTGTCATTCCACCTGTTTATAGCATAAAGCATAAATCTGTTCTAGAGGAAAGAAAAAGAAAATTTAATTGTGCATGAAGATAAGAAAATTATCTTCATGCACAATTTGCACTTTAATGCCACAATATAAGCTATTTCACTTGAACTGCTGCTTAGTTTTTTTTTTATTATTTAAGTTTTACATATTTCTATTGTTTCTTTACCTTTGTGTGCGACTGACTGTCACTTTTAATTTTTATTACTTTGTGTTGGTACAAGAGAGTGCTGTAAAACCGGAGTCAAATTCCTTGTATGTGAACACTTACCTGGCCAATAAACCTGATTCTGATTCTGATTCTGATTCTTTTGATCTGCCCCAATAATGTAATGAATTTAAATGAGAATACCTCAAGTTGAGGGCTTTTCTCAGCAATTTTTAGGTGAGATTAAAAAAGAGATTAATTCGATCAATTAATTAGAAATCATAATCTCTCAATTTTTTTAATCTCTTGACAACACTAACAGTACTGTGGTCTTCTCTGTCAATGACATAATGGAAATTAAAAGCTGACTGGCAACAATGACATATTCATTTATATTGTATAATACAATGTTTGTAGTGCGGCCATAAAAATATGTCCTCCCTGATTTACTGGGTAACTATGTTGAAAATAATATACAAGTTACACAAATATAGTAAAGTACAGTGCATCACTAGAAATGTTGACCAGCAAAGCTATAATGACCTTACATTATAATTATCTGTCAATCACTTTATTGGAACACATCCAGAAAATGTGCATAATACAATTTTCAGTTTCTATGGATTAACGTGTCAAATAAACTGTGTAGTACCTTTACATTTAAACAATAGCATGATCCCAGACCTAGAGTGGATCCCTAATTAATGTAATTTTTAACACCTGTGTTTGTCCCAAAATTTCATTTTGACAAATAAATGAGATATATAAATAACTAAGATATGCTTTACATACACATGTGGTATGAATTAAATTGATTGAAAGCTCATTCATGTAATATAAATTATAAACCTTTACTTGAAAGAAAAAACTGCTGTTAAATGTTATCTGCTCAACAGTTTACTAGCTTATGTCATGAATACTGGCTGAAGAACACAGCATAACCACATTTCTTTTACCTGCTCAAGGTTGTGTCTCAGCCCCAGATACATCACACACCGGCATCTTTGCTGATACGTTCTGTTTTTTTCACACAATAAATAAAGAATAAGAATAAAAAAAAACAAATGTAGAGGTTCCATCACTAAAACTTTGAAAAATAGTAAAATACTTAACTAAAAATAAGTAAAAACCTACTAACTTATAAATAGCGGGGCTATTAATAGTTCTACAGCTAACTTTTTAACCGTGAGTGAAGGTGGTCTGTGATTAAAAACGGTGAACTGTAGATGCCCGGAATTTATTAGGAGAGGAAGAAAGGAAAGCGCACCCCACTCCACCCTGTCGGCTCCGGTCATGCAGGAAGAACTGAACGATTTGGTGAATGAATCTTTTGAATGAACGAATTGGAAAGATTCAGTACACCTAAAAGGACGGTTGTTGCCATCACTATCTCCAGATCACTGGATTTGGTTCAGATCTTGGTGAGGTTCCTGGCACTGATGGCACATCAGGCGACCCAGAAAATATAGCATGGTGTGTTTGTTTGTTTTTAATGTAATGATTCATTTAGGTTTTGAGTCCAGTCAGCATTTTTTTGTTTTAGATTGAAGCTTGAAACAAGTTTTGGTTGGAAACTGGCATAAATAAAGCAACTAACAGTAATCGCAGTGACCTGAGTCTTCAACAAGCAGGGCCTATAGACATGTTACCCTATAATGCATGCGGTCAAAATGACCGCTATGGTCATAAAAAGGTAGAAATGTCATCAAAATACAACATTGTTAAATTTTATTGCAATAAATACCCACATTTAGGAAAAGAGGCGTTAGGGAAAGACATGGCTGCTGCAGAGCTGCTTATATGCTGCCAGGGTGGAAGTGGCTCAGCTGATGAGGTGAGTGTAAAATTCCACCGTGTCCATAATTTTGTCAAATAAAATAAATGTTCTATTAATGTCACTGGGACTGGGACAAAAAGTATATAAAAGCAACAATTGTCCTAAGTCACAAGTCCCTCATGTCTGCCAGTAACCACAGAGTGGGAAGCTATAAATCTGGATGCAAACTTTGGTGTCGTGAGTAACTCTAGCGTCTGATCTGAGGTGATGACTCTACCAGTGAAATTCGTTGTCTGTTGGTTGCCATCGCTTTGAGTGCGTTTTGTAGCAGTGATCCATCTCTGCTGTCCTGGGGATTAGCCTGCCACTGACTGTTTCATCATCCATCAACCATCTTCACTTTTTATGAAAACAGCTGGTGAGGAGACGAGTCACCTGACATGTTGCCAGGTATGCTATATACTCTATGTCTATGTGAACAGTGTTTCTTTTCCTGCCAAAAATGGCGTTAGCCTGGTTGCATGAAATCAGCTACTGGAACGCTATACTGAATGTCAAATGCAATGGACAGGAAATTAGCTTATTAATGACAACAATTTTTTTTTAATATTGTACAATCTCCTTAAGATTTAGTATTTTACTATGTTTATACATTTGTTCAAGTTACAAAATGCAAAATACTATCAATCTGTACTCGTAAACACACACTCATTAACATTATATCATAACAATTGTATAATAAATTATCACAATTGCCCTCATTTATCAAACTTGCATAGAAACTGGTGCAGACTCAGGTCCAAAAGTTGCCATAGGCCAAGTCTCACGTGCAATTCTGCCACCCCTTTTTGGCTGAAAATGATTGTAATGTGAATGCCATGCCCCCATATATATATGTTCATGAATCAGAGATTGCGCCTTTTTTACAACACAGAGATTGTGGACTATGACCAAAAAGAGAAGCTTCAGAAGCTAGAAATAGACATCATTAAATTGCAATTTAAAAAAAACAACGTGATTCTGACAGCCTGAAAAGTGGCATCAAAGGGAGTCAGAACGTATCAGATAATGCGAAATATAGAAATATATGTGCCATATTCACAAGGAATACATGTCTGCAGAGTGTAAATACTTTGACTTTATTGTTAGTATAATTCCTTAACAAGTATATATTATACCATAGACATTTCTTTCTTATTAATCAGATGAAGAGTCTCTGTGGGCATACGCTTGTCTGGGTGCCTTTTATTTCCTGTCCTGACATTGTACAGAATAACACATGTCAAAATAATGCCAAACATTTCCACTTCACTCTTGCCCACATGCAAAATTGTGCGCCGAGTTAAAATAATACACCCACTTTTTTGATGTACACACATTTGATAAATGAGGGCCACTATGACGTTTGCCTAAACACTGATATATGTGGCTTCTGTTTGTTTTTACGATGATGCTCTGGAAATCGCCTGCAGAACAGTGCCTGGCAAACAACGATCACAACATCGACGGTTCACATTTGATTTAATTAAGAGGACTACAACAAAATGTACAGAAAGAGTGACAGACAGAAGATCCATACAACCAAAGTTGACTGACGACAGCCATCCATTGTGAACAAAGGCACGAGCAACAACATCAGAAGCTGCGCTCCACTTTCTTTAAACCATGCTCTCCTGGAATTGAAACTGCAGGCATTAATGAGACAGAAGTCAATGATAAAAAACATTAAAATGAATTGTGTAACTCTTAAATGGTGGTAATAAATGTCTGTATTTACTGTATATAGTATTTTTCCTTGTCTTGATGACCACTCTAAGGTGCTATATAGTACTAAAATAAGCACCTTGACTCCAGAGGCAGTGGTTTTGGGATAGGACATTCTTGAAAGAGTATTTGCAAGGTCTCTTCCTGGTTTTCAATAAGCCAGCCTAACTATTTTAAAGTAAGTACTACATTAAAGTAAGCTGTCAGCCAAAGATGCATAGATGCTCTACAGTGAGTGTCTACAGAAGTTACCAAGAGTATTTAGCGATGAATTATTGAATTTGGTGCAGGCTGTACACAGAGGGATGCAGCAGTGCTCTGCTGTTATCTCCTCACAACTCTGACATTTTCCTTTTAGGCCATGTTGAACCACTTATGGCTAACTACTAAATCCACTCCTGAAAGACAATGTAAACATTATTATCTGAAGTTGTAAGTGACGCACTGTGCATATAGTCATTTTCATTAGCAACATACATAAGAAATGTTTAAATGATTTTTAGGTAAGATTTATCTGACTACTTACAGTGCTTAAAGTGGGCCAATGGTACACAGTACTGTCCAGTAAGTCATTATTATAGCCCAGAACAATCGTTTTCCAGGCTGCACTTTGTTTCTGGTGTCCACAGTTTTTATTTTTACTGTGAAATAAGAACATTTATTGGGAGCATTTAAAAAATGTCAATAATATTTAGTTATATTCACTTCTTGACACCAAATAAAATAGATTGTGTGATTGAAGTTTAAATCATTGTTGGGAATGTTAAGGATAATCAAAATATTGGCAAAGTTGGCAAAATGTGTAAAAAAAAAGTCCAGTTTTTCTTTTTTTTTGCAATATGGACTTAATAAATAAATAGAAGTTCTCCGTTATCCTACATTGCCTGAAATTTTTCACAATTTAGGGTTTAATGATTTAGCAATACTGACAGACACACACACACATGAGTCAAATTCCTGTTGTGAATTGTATTAATTACTTTGATTAAATAATTTAATCAAATCAAATTCAGTGAAGATGCACAGCACCAGCGGCACATGTGCACCCGTCACTCATGGTCTGTTCCTCCCAGTCTGACTTGCATATATGTGTGCAGTGCACACATATAATAGATTAATAATAGATGCTGCTGTCTCAGTGTTCCGGCATCTCAGTGTTCCAGTTCATAGTCATCTTCAGTAGTTAGCTGTAGACAACTGGACTTGCTTGAGTAAAGTTTGAAGACATTTCACCTCTCATCCGAAAAGCTTCTTCATTTCTGACTAACTGGTGGGAAAATCCAGGTGTTTAGCCTCTGAAGGCTGGAAAACTGTCTTAAGTTACATGATGCCGATTGTTCACCCCTCTGACCCAGTTTCAGGTTGTTGGCCCTATCCATATTTTTTTCTGTTTTCTGTAAATATGGAATTGTTTCAGCAAATTACTTCATTCACACTGACCCTCCAAACAACTCTAGACACTGTAGTACCATGGTCCTCAAACTGTGGTACATGTCTCCTTATTGGTACGATAACTTTCTCTGATGGTACTTGGAAGAAAATCAGAAATACTGTTCTACTGTATATAGGAATTTTGACTGGAATGCATAGATGAAACAAACAAAAAAAAAAAAATATATATATATATATATATATAATTAGAGTCACATTTCTCACTCCATCTTAATCTAATTTCATTATACCAATTTCTGAAGAATATGAGAAGAACAGGAATAAATCTGCCTCCTGTGAAAAGTCCATAGCTGACTTTGCTTACCCTCTTTACATTTGTACTGTAACATGGGAGATAACAGTGATACTTCAACATTAAATTGTTAATTTTTTTCTTTACTTTTTTTATTTTTTCTTTAATTTTTTTTCTCAGGTACTTGATATACTGTATAAAAAGTTTCACCAGTTTTTTTTTTTTTTTCCCCACCAGGTAGTCAGAACTGAAAAAGCCAACTACTGAAAATCATAAACATTTTTGGGACATTCTGTAATCCAAAGGAAGGTCACAGGCTGGTGTCAGTGGTCTTCATCTTCCGAGTGCTGACAGAGTTGGGTAGTGTAGTGTCAGGCTGGGCATCCCTGCAGAAAAACACAGCAGGGTTTTTACAGGCCCACATTGCCACTTCTCCTCCTTTTCCAGGACTAGAACTTGAGAGGCGGCTGTTGTTATTCATCCCTACACGGCTAACGTAACGGTCCCTTAACCTCTCAGCCTGGTTAAGCCGGATCTCACGGTTCTGGGTTTGGCTTGAGAGGTATGCAGCAATATTTCTTGTCCGATAGCCCTCCTCCCTGCTCCGACCCAGTAACATAGATATGTTGGGGTTCCTCAGAGCATAGATCAGGGGATTGATGGCTCCATTTGCCCAGGCTAGCCAGATGGCCACCGTATCCATTGCAGGGTTAAACTTGTAGTTTCCCATTGCTGTAACCAACCCCATTAAACAATATGGCCCCCAACAAAATATAATGAAAACAATCATGATAAGAACTGTTGTGGCTGTTCGCATTTCACTGTAAAATCGCAGCAGGTATGCGTACGTGGTCACTGGCCTGACTCGGATCTCTGAGAGGCGCACTGCCTTACAAATGTTATAATGACAAAAGCACATGAGTGAGAAGGGCACTAAATAACAGATAACAATCAGGCAGATGCTATACACCGTCCCCATGTGTGACGTCCCAGAGTGGAACACATACATACAATGGTAGAAACCTCGCTTATGGATGTCTGTTGGTGTCCGGATCAACAGATACCAGGGTAAAGAGAAAATGACTGCAGTCAACCAGACAGCTATCAACAACTGAGTGGCTTTCTGACGCCCTATTTTAGCCTGTGGCTGTCGAACTATGGCATAATACCTGTCAAAGGAAATCAAAGTCATTGTCAGGGTGGAGATGATCCCAAAGCAGGTATTGAAAAAGCCATTGGCCACACAGAAATGATCCCCAAACATCCAGATGCTGTCCTTACTGAATAGCATGACAAAGGAGAAGGGCAGACAGAGAACAGCTGTGAGGAAGTCGGACAATGACAGTGACATGATGAAAGCATTGGTCACCGTGCGAAGCTGCCTGTGTTTGATGATGACAATGACTACTGCAGAATTACCAAGGCTGGAGAGGAGGAAGATGGAGAGGAGCACCAGGGCCTGAGCTGCCACTGTGATGCCCTGCAGGACAGAGTTACTCTCAGCGGTGCTCAGCAGAGCTGGCGTTGATGCCTGATGGGTTTGACCAAGCTCGCTCCCTCTTTCATCTCTAAAGGCCGATAGGCTTCCCGTAGTTCCCACTGTAGCCTTTGTGGTGGAGGTCGCCAGGCTGGTCACTATGGAAACAACCCTAAAGAGCCAGAAAAGATGAGATGGTTTCCTCACTGCAGAGATCAAATATTGAAATCCTCACACTTACAAACAGTATTTAATTCACAGCATCCCATGAAGAATTAAAAAAAATATAAGGATTAAGGATTATTATACAGATACAGATTTATTTTCTCCATAAAGTTTGAACATGTAAACATAGCTACTGATACCCATCCTTATTTTCACAGTTGTGGTATATACTGTATCTATACTATTTGCTCAGTGCAGTCGATGTTTTTCGTATCCAATTTCCATGAGTCAGTTAAATCTGCTTCATTAAAGTCATTTTATTCACGGGTAGTAGATTTTGTCTATTTAACTGAAATAATACTCAAAAAAAATATAGCATTGCAGCAAAATTAAATATTTTTTTTAAATTTAAATTTAAACAATCTCAATTATGTTTTGAGAGGAATGCATTTTCCTAACTTGCATACCACACATGAAGTCTGCAACTCTTCCTCTTACAACTAGACAATTGCTTCATTATAACCAATAAGAAACACCAGCGTGGCCTTGGACTGGATGGTCACCTCCCTAAAGGGACACGTACTTCTCTCTCTGTCCCATGACTTTGACTGCTTTTGAAGGGATACACACTTTCATCATTTATGGACATAATCCCTCTTTTCCTGTGCGGCTGTCTTTGCCTAGAAGAAGCTGTAATACACTTCACTTTTTTGACCTTGTTCTCTGTAAACCTGTTCCTTCTGCAGAATAAAACATAAAGACACCTGGTGGACTCTCAGAACAATGCCCCCTAAAATGTGTAAACCGTAAATTGGAGGGAACATCAGGAGGAGCACCAAAGGAGAGATGGCTCTTCCAGGATAGAAAGATGTTCACAATACTTAATAATAAATACAGAACAGATCAACAAGAAAAAAAAACTATGACAATAATGATGGCATGTGATGCATTACAGTACAGCAATAGTAGTATTACTGTTATACATGTGCAATAATAATAGTGGTTGTGACTGTTGGGGAGTTTTCCGTTACAAGGCTTTGCGGCCAGAGATTAGCAATGTTTGAAGAATTTATTAAAGACAACTCAGTACTGAGGAGAACAGAGACAACATCAGACGTGAGCAGCAGCATTTTGAACGAGCTGAAGACGTGACAGAGACGACTGGCTGACTCCAAAGTAAAGTGCATTGCAGTAATCCAGGCGAGATGTAATGAAGGCATGGATTACTGACTCAAAGTGCTGTTTTGAACGAACATGTTTAACCTTTGATAACTTTCTTAAGTGGAAAAAAGCTGGACTTCACTACAGCACCAATTTAACGGTCCAATTTAAAATCGCTGTCCATTTTAAAGCCCAGATTTGTGATTGTAGGCTTAACATACAGTTCCAATGGGCCCAGGTCAACAGGAGAGGACTCACATGAGCTACTTTGTACAGTGTGCAAACAAAGCACAAAACATATAAACAGAAAAATAGGTCATCACCCTCTTGTCATAAAGAGAGGTATAGTCCTTAAGTGTCTATTCCCTTCAAAAGTAATTGAAGTAATCCAAAAAAGGAAAAATAAAAACAAAAAAAAGAGAAAACTCAGACTTCTGGGAGCATTCAGTCATGCTGTGCATCACCAGTGCTGTAGTTAAAAATATTATACAAAAACAAATACCTGTTAACTTTAGTTCCATCACACAAATAAACCATTTTTCTCTGTAAATAACATCAGGCAACGGAAAAAAAAACACAATGCCACACTCCATAACATTTAAATTGCTTACATGAATTATGTGAACATTATGTGAAATTCATTACTTTTTAAATTCAAAATTCTCATCAATGACACTTACACATAAAAATATATATAAAAAAAACATAGCAAATTTTGTTGGGATTATTGTGATGTAACTTTGGAAGCTGACGGACTTATACTATGGCTCAGCGAGGATCAGAGCAACAGAAGCACCAGTCAGTCTCCCAGTAAAGCAACACAGGGCAACATTTGTACCTTAACAAAAATTATAATTATAATTATTTACTGTTATACTGAAGGGAAAACATGATTAACAATCACTCCATCATTTCCACAACATCAGCATATTTCCTATTTGAGCTGTTTCTTCAGCCTCTGATCCGAGACGGATCATTAGGTCCTGTGCAAATGCCCGCTTTAACGCTTTACAGCACACAGTTTGTAAACAAGGAGGATGCCATGGCTTTACGGCCAAGAAACAAGAAAGATACTCTGGTCAAGCAAGAGACAAAACATGAGTTAAACATGGGAAGGATTTAGTCAGTGACTAGGCTTCTTCATTCTGGACATGCTAACTTTATTAGTCGGTGTTCCTCACGTACAAAGCACTTAACGTTCAGGCCCCATCATATCTTAAAGATCTAGTTTCACCTTATCAGCCCAACAGATCACTTCAGTCCCGAAACACAGGTTTACTTATAGTTCCCAGTCTGCCAGTTCTGCCAGTCATCATGTATGTCACATCTGCACTGTTGCTGCTTGAACACAGGACTAGGGTTGTGGTAGTTGGCTCTGTCTCTGAAGAGCTTGTGCTGAGTGGTGAGGACTTAATTCTGTGATAAAACCATGGAAAAGAAAGAAATGTTTGGAAAGATTCTAACTACTACACTGTAAGTTATTCACTTTGAATGAACTACAAATAAATGAATACAAGCTCTTTGGCAAACTCTACACTCTGACATATTATGTGGCCAATATCTGTAATATGACTCAATAGAACCATGCCAATTCATGCAGTGCCTCCTGTGTAATGAGCTTGATGTACATGAATCTTCACGTCAGCACATATTCGGTACTCGTGTTAACTTTTTTTTTGCATTATTTTGCAACAGCATAGACCTGTTATATAGCTTCCACGGTGAGGTCAGACCATTATCTCTGTGGTGAAATGCCGTATTTCCAGTGAGTCCATGACTCTCAGCTCAGTTATACTTATTTATACTTTATATTTATACATTTATGCGTCCCATCGACAGCTACAGCGAGGTCGGGGTTGGATGACGCCCAAGTGGGAATTTATACAATAGCAACTGATTTTTAATAACTGTGGAACTTCCCGTTGCTGCAGCGTCGAGGTGACATGGACGTATAAAGCTACTCTTCTTGCTACTGTTTATTTTATGTGACAAAATGACTACAGCTGCGTGAGATAAGCATTGTTCCTGACAAAAACATGAAAAAGGACTGTACCTTATCGGGCACATTGTGACATTGTTGGCTGCAATGCTGAGTTGATCTGAGGAGGCGTCAATAGAGGAGGCGTGTCGCGGTGTCGGTGCTGTATTTACAACAGTGCAATTACACTCAGAAACCAGAGGGGGCACTTGTGAGACGAAAATGGAACATGTTGCCCTATTTTGCTTTAAGACTCCATTATAACTGCTGCCTCAGACTTGGCAAAATCTCAGACTGATCCATTTTTTTTCCCTCTCACTCCTGTGTCCACATTTTTTAACATATCCACACAAATGTTACACCATGTTGTTCGGGACGTTCTCAGGACACACAATGTGTTTGGTTTTTCATTTTACAGTGAGTTGTTTGGATGGTGCATCAGGGCTTTTTTTTTCCCCCCCTGCAATTTAAAGTAAATGTGTGTAAAGACACACAGAGACACACCTGGTTCATATCAGCTAATAAGAGTTTAAAGGTAATTACACAAAAATACAACTTGCTCTCAGTCCTCAACATTTTAAATGTTCATTCCACCCAAATGTTAGTGTGCTTATTTATATTCAAAATAATATATTTCATCGCTGCAGGCCCCTCTTCAACCGTAGCAGAATAATTTTCAGTAAACATCACATATTCTGCAGTGAAAACCATTCTTTTGATTTCACCTGCATGTGTAGCTGCACCTCTGATGAAGAAGGTGGTGAAATCTGTACAGTCTTTGTGAGATATGAAACCCCTCGACTGACTAACTGGATATCAAGCTAGTTTGGCAATTTGGTAGAAAAAAGTCAGTGAGGTTGAATGAATTATAACCTGGAGCCACTTATGTAAATGCCACTTTCATCTCATTGCCCAAGAGGACAGTGGGATGGAAGGTGGCTGGACAGAGAGAATTACCTTGGCACAACAGGTGAAGAGGTGGCCAGCTGGTTGGTGAAGCTTGGCCTGGAGGTGTGGCCAGAGTAGTTGCTCCCCCACAGGGCTGTGCTGACTGATGAATCCATAGATTGTGCGCAAAACCAACACAACAACAAGTAATCCCTTCTCTTACGCACATCCAATCAGTCTATGGTCTGTCACTTTGGGTTTTCTGGATTCGGCTAATTGGTGTCTCCTCCTCTGCATCCATGTGCAGTTGGCTTTTTTAGTCACTTCCATCTTCATCTACAGAAAAAAGGGGAAAGACGGCTACTGTCAAGGAAATGCTTTAGTTCAAATCTGTGTTAAATAGCTCTATACGGTGTCAACGTTCATTGATGTAGACCAGGGGGTTCTCTTAACTGGAGTCAGCACCTGCAAATGTGTCACGAAAGAATAAAAGAATTTGCTGATTTTATCCCAACTTCTGGAAGCTTTGTGAGTATATGATTTTATAGCCTACACAAATCTCTTGGAAGTTATTAATTTGCCAGTTCTAAATGACATTAAGTGTTATAGATATGGCTGTAAAAATAGTTCCAAAATCATACCTCAAAATCAAAAGTCAGCTAACACAGCTAACACACTTTTTATTAACGGTCATTTTCTTTTAATTTTTTATTATTATTTTTATTATTAACATTCTCAAAACCCATTTCTGATCTTTTGTATTAAGATCCCATCTGTTAAGAAATGTTATTTTTTTTCCATGTGTTCTTACAAAAATAGAATGATTATCTTGAGAGTCCCGTTTCACCGTCACACAAATGACGTAGGTTTGAATTCCCAGGCAGAACTTGGGAAGCCGTTGCGCTGGTTACTGGTAAGAAGTGTATTGTGATGTTTTTTTTTTTTTTTATCTGTTAAGCTAGCTGTTTAAATGTTGCTTGTTTCAGATAAAACTACTGAACAAAAACTGCAGCATGTCCCCTGTACTACTCTCATAGGGCAATTTAAGTGCAGATCCTGGCTTAATTATTGGAGCGACCATCTCAAAGCCGCTACACTAGGTCACTTCAAGCCCACCCTAGAGAATCGATCCAGGCAGCGCCCTGAATTTCTCATTCCCCACCAAGTTTAACCAGAAGCCATGGCTGAAAATGAAAACAGTTTAAGACAGGGATGTCAAACTCATTTTAGTTCAGGGGCCACATACAGTGCAGTTTGATCTCAAGTGGGCCAAACCAGTAAAATAATAGCATAATAACCAGTCAACATCAAGAACTTCAAATCTTTCCCTTTGTTTTACATTTAATTAAGTGTCTTTTTACAAAACATATTATGAACAACCTGAAAATTCTTGATAATTTTCCTAAGTTTACCATTTGCACATGGGCATTACAACTTCACAGTGTAACTGAAAAATAGTTCACATGTGAAACTTTCAAAAATCCATTCTGTGGGCCGGATTGGACCCTCTGGCGGGCCGGTTCTGGCCCACGGGCTGCATGTTTGACACCCCTGGTTTAAGATCTCTGTTTTAAGTATTTGTACACTCATTTTTTTTTAAAAAAAAATTACATTTCCAGATATTTATGATTCACAGATCATTATCATATTTTACCTTTTAATTTTTCTAAAATCCAATCCTGTGATCTTGGCCAGTATCAGACCAATACTGGAGATTGATATATGGCCTCATCCCTAGTCGTTAGTACGTTGAATATTGTTTACTAACATTGTGATGATGATAATGTGTTTAATTTTCACCAAATTTAAAGTGATAGTTGAACAACATACTTTTATGCTATTATTGCCACTGGATTTAAAACATGAAGCTACGCTCACACACATACACATACTCACACTCCGTTTTCAAGATGCCTAAGGAACACAGCAGCCCGTGAACGCATCACATCAGCCTTATTGTTGCCATCCCCTCCTCCGCATCAGTCATGTCGCAGCTGCAGATGCAGCTGTGTATGGTTTAGGCCTCTGACAAAAGAGCGGCGGAGAAGCGAATCAATCCATCGCTTTTGTCCTCAGCTGTGGTCAACACCGCCAGAAGAGACAGAGACAGAGACAGACAGAGAGAGACAGAGAGAGAGACAGAGAGAGTAGCTCCGGCCCTGCTCATTCTCACAGAAACAAAAAAGAAAACAAACCAAACGACCGTTTCTCGGTGTTTAAACAGCTGTTTGCCTTATCCCAGATGTGGCCACACTGTGTGTTTCTTCCTCCTCTAACGTGCCTACAATCAGTCTCACAAACCACGCCCTCCGCGTGAATGAGGTCACGGTTTTCGTCTGACGTTTAGTGCAGTTGCCATGGTGACTGCTGATAAATTTTTACATCTATGAAATAATAGATCTTTATAATAGTAATAATAAATACATGTTACCTGATGTGTCAGGTTTCATCACACTGGACATATATTCTGGATATGTTTGCATTAATATTGACAAAATGAATAAATGTATAGTAAATATACAAATTAATTTCACAGGTATATACAAGTAAAAAGTATTTATACTAAGATATCAATTTGCCCACAGAATAAAGTATTAATAACAAATAATCATTAAAGGTACAGTAGGTTTGATTTGATGTGTTTGATCATTAATTTTACCTTTTTAATATTTAATTTAATTTAATACCTTTCTGCATAACAGTATCTAGTGACCTTTACTACAGAGCACCTTTTCAATGTTACTTATCACAACATCGCAATCTTTTACAGATGCCACAAATACAACACTTCCTTTTTCCAGACATTATTTTATACAAGGCTTTTATTGTGCAGTATTTTCAGAACCAACAATGTACCGCTTCATATTGAAGAGTACTGGTATCTATCTATAAATTCAATTAATGTCTTTCTGGCTGGCTGTCTGTTTTAATTGCATAACTGTCCAAAAAGTAGCTTGACAGGCTTCAAACATGGCAGAGCACTATTGTGTGCAATGCCTTCTTTTAGGTTATTTTATTTATCTTTCTTTTTTTTTGGTACACATTTTGTTTTTCACCTGACATTAGAAAATAAACATTTCTATGGGTCATTCACTTAAAACTGACAAAGCACTCAATCAGCCACACTTGTTTAAACATGCTTCAATATACTGTACATTATACTGGACCTAACCACTTAACCAGCTACACTTGTTAGACATTATTCAATTCACTCACTCACTCACTCACTCACTCACTCACTCACTCACTCACTCACTCACTCACTCACTCACTCACTCACTCACTCATTTTATACCGCTTTATCCTCCACTGAGGGTCGTGGGGGGCGCTAGTGCCTAACTCCAGCTGACATAGGGCGAGGGGCAGGGACAGGTCGCCAGTCCATCACAGGGCCACATAGAGACAAACAACCATTCACTCTCACATTCACACTTACGGGCAATTTAGAGTGTCCAATTGGCCTAATCCCCAAATCTGCATGTTTCTGGACATGGAAGCCAAAGAAACCCAGTGAAAATTATTCAATTCAATTCAATTTTATTTGTATAGCGCCAAATCACAACATACATTATGTCAAGGCACTGTACATAATAAGGCCAAAACCTTTACAAAAAAAGAGGGAGGTGAGGGAGAGACAGAAGAGAGAGACCAGGAGCAAATATACAACAGTTGTATCAAGTTTAGAGTCAGTTATGTCATGTTTATAGAACTACAGTGTCATTTATACAATTGATAAGAAATTATAGTGATGAACTTTTAATCAGATAGTAACAATGACATAGTAACAATGACAGCAGTATTATTGTTAGTGGTAATAATAATATCATCAAAACTGGATCTGGATCCTGCAGCCTGCAAAATGAGGACAAAGAGAGGGGATGGAAGGAAGCAGACATAGACTTGGGAGAGGAAAAAAAAGGTTAACACATAAGTCACATTCATACCCTGGGTGTGAGAGAGTAAGTGTGAAAGAGTGAGTGTGAGTGCACCACAGGAAATCCCCCAGCAGTCTAGGTCTATAGCAGCATAACTAAGAGATGGTTCAGGTTTCCCTGAGCCAGCTCTAACTATAAGCTTTATCAAAAAGGAAGGTTTTAAGTTTAACTTTAAATACAGAGAGATTGTCCACCTCCTGAACCGACAATGGCAGTTGGTTCCACAGGAGAGGAGCCTGGTAACTAAAGGCTCTGCCTCCCATTCTACTCTTATGGACTCTGGGAACTATAAGTAAATCTGTGTTTTGGGACCGAAGTGATCTGTTGGGCTGATAAGGTGAAATTAGATCTTTAAGATCTGATGGGGCCTGATCATTAAGTGCTTTGTATGTGAAGAGGCGGATTATGAAGGATTATTCACCTTCTCTGCATACTGCTTTATTTAGCAGCAACTACCCAAGGTAAAAAGAAAATCTCAAAAAAAAAAAATTGGACAATAGATGCAATAAACATGTTAATAACAGCAGAGAGTTTCAGAGATGAGACATTTTCCCAGGTTGACTGTTGTATTTGAAACGTGTGTTTGTGCTGATGAGAGGAACTCAGAACAGAGAGCAGATATCTCGACACAAGTAAGCATGACTGGACTGTGTGCAAATCAGCCTGAGAAATGGAGGCTTGCTCTCACTGAAAACATGGCTGCCAGCTGGAACACAGGGAAAATCACATTTTAATCCCACAAAAGGTAGTTTATGTAAAATATCCACCACGGTTACTTTAAGAGTTGAAAACAGTTGTTGCAAAATGTGGCATGAGCACCATCTTCTTATGAAGTTTAAATTTTATATTATAAATTTTGAGAAAGTGTAACAAAAATACAGCTCAGTCTTCAGTCATGATATACATAATTCCTTCTGTCAAACTATTTTCCATTAAGTTTTGTTAAATATATGTATATTTGTGTGTGTGCGTTCAATTGAATTGGAACAGTGATAGTGCAGGTACTCCATCATCCTCCTCTTCCTCACACAGGCCTCCATGTTGTGGAGGAACCAAGGATACAACACCTATCTACAGTTGAGGACAAAATTATTAGCCCCCTATAAAAATGTCATTGTTATATAAGTATCTCACACATGCTGCTAAACAGAACAAAAAACACAGATTTTTCAAACATCCATGTATGAAACATTCATTTCATACAGTTTTGCTAAATTGCTTACTAGGATCACACCTAAGTATTTATTTTATTGTTTTTGCGTTCCATTTGAATTTATATGCTTGTTGGATGGCTTGGGGTGGGGTGTAATTTATGGATAAAACCTGTATTTAAAACCTGTATTTTTTTTCTGTATTAAATGTATAACCTGACAAGTAATACAAAGAGTCCAATCTTTCCATAAGCTTAGGAAGGCAGATGCGCGGTTGATTTAGACATCAGAACAATTTCCTTGTTCCATTTCTAGTGTTTTGGTTGTGGAATCTCTGATTTCATGGATTGTATTCATGAGTGGCTGCTTCCTTAAAGCAATACAGGGCACCATTTGTTCCTTAACAAAAAGCCAAGAAACAAAAAAAGAGACTCTGTTTGAGCAAGAGACAAAAATTGAGATAACCATGGGAAGGATTTAAGTCGATGGTTTATAGTCGATGACAATGTCACGTTGGCTTCTTCGTTCTGAATTAGTAAATACATGCTAACTGTACTTGCCGGTGTTGCATTAGAGTTGAGCATCAGAATAGGGAATGGGATTGTTTTGTCACGCCCCATTGCATTATGGTTGTGCCGGCCATAGGGCTACAGAAGTTTATGTTGCTGCAGCATGGGCATGCACTCTCGATCGTTACTCCGTCTTTTACGGTTATTGTGCTGTTTTTAATGTGGTGACCGTTGTTGTGATATAGGGTGCAGCATCTCCTCATGTCATCACGGGAAATAAAAATCGACAGTGGACTGAGTAATGGATCATTCAATAGAGCTATGTGAACAAAGATATGTTTTTTTTTTTAATTGATCTGTCATGTATTTATTTATTTATCTATTTATATTATCATAGAGTTCATATGGAGCTTTCTTACAGGCATGTGAGACATCACCATCTTATCTGAGAGCTGCCTCTATATCTTTCTATCACTTTCTACACTGTAAACTAAAACTAAAACAGTGATTTACTTAATTTTTTCTCTGTAACATTTTTAGACTAAAGAAAAATTAAGTAAATGAGAAAGCTTTGAAATCATTTACATTCACTTTATTGATTGCGTAAAAACAACTTAACTACACTAAGTAATATTGCACATAATATTGAGTATATACAATTAAAAAGTCAGTGTCAACACAATTGTAACTCTAGGTCAATATCACAAAAACACTGAGTAGATAAAATTAAAATGTTAGTTAGATGCAACTGAAAATCAGATTGTTATTTAACAGAAAAAGTGTGTGCATTAACTTAATGTTTTTTACTGAATTTGGTTGATAATATACTTAATTGAAAATAAATAACATACATAAATGTTACATTTACATATTTTAACTGCATATACTGTACAAATATTTCAGAAGTACTCATATTTAGTGAAATAAATTACAAACACATCTTATTTTAACACTTATTTTGTCAGTATAACATGACAACTACATTGCCTGATTGTCTAAATTTAACCTGGTGTCACTATAAAAACAGTGAGTTGAATTGGACTCGATGCCCAAAAACATTTGTTACATGCACCAAAAGGTTTTGAAAGTATAAAATACAAAAAAACAAAATATGCTTTTGGCATACAAAACTTTGGCTACAACTGTGAGGCTTTTTTAAAACTGTATATCCTAACTTGTAACAATTTATTACTGCTGCTGAGTACTTTAAAATACTTGTGCACTGGGCCCAGCTTTGGTGCCTATAGTGCACCAAAGGTCAATGCCAGTTTTTAGATGATGTTCCTTTCCCCATCCTCCATCTGATAAACTATAACTGTTTATCTATCCATCCATCCATCCATTCATCCATCCATTCATTCATCCATCCATTGTTTGTTGCTTATCCAAGGTCAGGTCACGGGGGCAGCAGCTTAAGCAGAGAAGCCCAGACTTCCCTCTCCCGGCCACTTTGTCTAGTTCTTCTGGGGGCATTCCTAGGTCAGCCGAGAGACAGTCTCTCCAGTGAGTCCTGGGGCTTCCTCCCAGTGGGACATGCCTGGAACACCTCACCAAGGAGGCATCCAGGAGGCATCCTGACAAGACCAGCCACCTCATCTGGCTCCTCTCGATGCGGAGGAGCAGCTCCCAATCACACCCCTCCAGGTCTCACTGTCATTGCCCACGTGAGAATTGAAGTCCTCCAGCAGAACAAGGAAATCCCCTGTAGAAGCACTTTCTAGCACCCCCTCCAGGGACTCCAAAAAGGGTGGGTACTTTGAACTGTCAGGACACATCCCCCACCCGAAGATGGGCTACCCTAGGGAGGCTACCCTCTTGTCCACAGAGGTGAACTCCTATGTACAGGCCCCCGGCTGGGGGGGAAATAAGAATGCCCACACCAGCTTGGAGTGGTTCACTGGTAAAGTTCTTTCCTTATACCCATGTTTATATTTGTTCTACATGATGTACAAGTGAAAATTAAAGAGGACATTCAGTGGAAAATCAAATTTCTGATGTTTTTTGGTGTGTCCCCGTGTCCCTCACTTCGGCCACTTTTGAGAAAAAGGGGCTTCTCTGTTTATCTGTGCTCAAGCAAGTGGTTTTGAAACGTTACTTAACTAGCACATTTGCTGTGCAACGAACTCTCCCCCAACAGCTACTCCTGGTCATGGGCATGAACATTCAACCTGAAGAAGAAGCTGAATCACTTCCGCCATTACAACTATTGTATCTGTCGAGAGCAACATGTCTCAGAAGAAAGGTTCAGTTCATTGTTGCTCTGTTGCTGGTTGTCAAAAACAACACCAGACGCTTCATAGACTCCCTTCTGATGAGGAACAAAGAGCAGAGTGGATATCTTTCATTTTTTACAGTAGGTCTCACTGAAATGCTGTTTGTTTGTCGCAGTCACTTTGAAGTGAATAGTTATACAAACCTGGGCAAAACAAAGTGGGACTTCATTTCAAGTAGGGAACAGCTCCAAAAATCCGTAATGGATTTCCTGAAGGCAATGTAAGTATTTCCAAATGAAGTGATAATGTCTTATAATAATGTGGCTTGACAGCTTCTTGTCTTGAATAGCAATAGCTAATGACGGCTAATTGCAGCCTCATTTGAAAGGCAGCGTGTGTGTTTGCCTTTTCTGATTGTCTCAGTAGCACATATGCTAACTACTGTGCGGCAGGCAGAGATCGTGTGTGCTTCCTGTTTGTCTCGGCTCACTGTTTTAAAAGCGAACCACTACATGAGCTTTGAGAAACCGTGTGCATAGGGAACAACTTATTAATGATTTATTTAACATGTAAATTAAACCACACAGGCACTCAAACTGACGCTCCTGCGGGTCGGGGGGGCGAAGCACTGCGTAGCAGTTAGTCCGCTCGTAGCTGGCCAATCGCAAGAGACTCACTGTTCTGGGGGCAGGCATTAGCTCTGAAACAGAGTGCCTGTTCAAATGCTGTCAGAGAGCAGCAATAATATGGCTTAATCTGAAGAGACTATGAGGTTTTTGACCATAAATCGACATCAGTAATCTCAATTTTTGGTTCAAAAAGACCATTCCATGTCACCTTTTAAAAAAATGTTCAGACTAACCTCAAAGTCCTTCACAAATGTATTTACAAAAAGGGTCTCCACTCTGCAAAATAACACTGTTTGAAAACAGGGAAGAACCTCAGTCTACACAATCACTGTAATTGACTGTCTGCTGATATCACAATTAAACAGTATTGAAGTAATGAATTCGAACACTGACTCTCTCAACCCCCATTTGTCACAGTATACATGCACCAAAACACAGCGCTTTCCTTCAAGTGGATAAAAATAACAATTTATTTAATCAAATGACACAATAAAAATTGAATAACTTGAATCAGTGAAGATTAAAAAGACAATAAACCGGCAAAACAGACGCACAACAATAAACAATAGAAGTGATCAACATCGTTCTAAGCAAGATGATTAAATAACAGTTTAAACACAGATAAAACACTCGAGTTATAAGAACATGGATGCACAGTCCAACAAGTTCAACACAAGAGAAACAGAAGAGAGATTACTCTAACTGCCCAGACACTACCTCTTACTTTGAGTTGAAGGAGGGCTGGAAGTGAGGTGTTCTTCGGGTCGGGTCCAATTATGTGGAGTCACTGAGCATTGACGGACTGCTGTGCGGCTATCAGCGGGACAACAGCAGCTGATCCTCGGCTTTGTCGCGGAGGGAGACAGCTAAAGTGTAGACTTTAATTAGAAGGAGGCACCATCGTCCTCCTGTTTTGCGGCCGCGAGGGAAAGCTTTGTTTTACAGAGGCTTCCAGGTGCTGATCCAAAGGTGTGCGTAGCTGAACGCAAACAATTTCCTAGCCCGACCAGCAAAGGTGAAACCTGCACAATCACTTTGGGGATTGGATGTCTTCAGTGCGATGCTGGATGGCGAAAATGTTGGTGCAGCTCTGACAGCAGCGATCGCACGAGGCGAGGTGAGTTGATTTCTGCTCCATTACCAGTGTGAGCTGGATAGGAGCAGCAGCGATCTCAGTCCACCATGGAGGGCAGATGAAAGGAGCCTGGAGATGGCTCCCATGCGGCCACCAAGGCCGCGAGGTGATACCTGTCTGGGCAGCAGGAAAAGAGAGAGTCTGTCCGGGAAGAGGCAGAGAAGAAGAGAGACAGAGTTAAGGTCGGAGTCAGATACAGAGACATAGCATCAAAGGGGAGCAGCAAATAAGATTGTAGGATTCTGCCTTGTCCTTACTTTACACCTCTTTTATGGCTTGCTGTTTATGATGCAAAGGAATGTCTTTGTTAGGACTCCAATCTAGGACCTGTCTTCTCGGACTATCTCTGACAGAGTCTCTATGGCATTCAAAGTGTTAATTGTGAGGATTAATCCTCAATTAATTATTCCTAAAACAAAACCAGATAAACATCAATGGTTTGTACTTAATGTATATAGCACTTTTCTAGTCTTAATGACCACTCAAAGCTGCTATACATTACAGTTTTTTCCATTCACATCCATTCACTCACATTTTCACACAGCACATCAATATGCAGCACATTTCTATCACTCATCTTTCACAGTACAGCTGTCAGAAGCAACGTGGGGTTGCGTTAACTAAGGTAACATCGACATGTAGACTAGCGGAGCTGGGACTTGGACTGACAACCATCAAGTTGAAAGACAGCACTCTCTACTACTGAGCTACTGTCGCCCCTCAATGCATGCGAGCAGGGTGGAGGCATGCAACTATGTGAGTGATGAGTCCTCCCATTCCTCGAGGTGGAGAGGACTTCAACACCAGTTGTCAGAATCTGCTCCTCCCTTTCGGACGGAGAAATGGCTTATAGGGCTTAAAAGGAGCAAGAGGCTGCAGGGCAAACACGTCAGAGCCAGGAATAGGCTCTGGACAAGGAGAGGTTGCAGGAGCAACAGTTCAGATCCAGGAGTGGGCTCTGCACAAGACAAGGTCCCCTTGGTGGGGTGGCTGGTTCCTTGACAGCAGCCACTTTGCCATTCGCGACTGACTAAGTGTGGCTCAGTCAGCAGTCACAAGCAGAGGCAGCCGTTGAGGGGGTCCTGACCAAAGAGCAAAAGGACCAAGGTAAATGGGGTGCACTAAGGTCAACCCCTAAAAGGTCAAGTCCATCCATACGTGTTGTGTGGTCGAGGACTTGTCTTGGGCGTAGCCCATGATGCTGAGACTGCAAGATTGTGTTCACAGAGGTTTGCTTAAAGTGAGCATGGCTCTAGCCACTTCAGCAAACAGTCAGACTGATTTTGGAACCTGAGTCCAGCAGTGCTAAAATGTCTACACCCCCCATCTGCCTATGGGGAGCACGGGGAAAGTAGACGTGTCTTATAGGGTGCCACAGTCACTGTACTGGGCTAGGTGCAGGGAAAATTAACCCCTGCTTATCCGGCTTCATGCACTGAGACGCTCTCTGCTTCGGTCTTCTGGAAACACGTCTCTACATTTGATTTTAGGTAAGTCATTGCTCAAAATAAATAGACCATATGTAGGCATTTATGACATGGCATTTATTAGTCACATGACTAAGTCACAACCTTATGCGACGTATTTGGGCAGACATTTCGTAATGAGCCATTGCTGCTAGCTTAGCACATAGCCACCATGTATGCTACTCTGTTAGCTCTCTCCATTAAACAAATAATGACATTACTTTTCTCGATTTCTTGCTTGCAGGAAAAGCTGTGTGGTGTTGAGTGCTGATTCCCATCTTTTTTGCTAACCATAATTACAATAGAGACATTCAGAACATGAATATAATGTCCACTTCAAATATAACTGGTTGTAATGGATTGCATTGAGTGTACATATAAATGTGGGTAGTGTCAATATTGGACGTTTGGTGTATAAACTCTCTAAATAGGTGCACTTGCAAATATTTTTTACAGTTAACTAATCTACAACTACCTAAATCCAACAGGAAAAGCAAACATGTATTTGTTTATGTAACCGAGCATCTGAGGGTCACCTAAATTATTCATAAAAACAATATGAGACATAAGAGAAGGGACAGGACAGTTCGGATAGCCAGGCTTCCTCACCTCAACTTTTATTATTTTTATTATTTTATATTATTTTAACTTTTATTATTTTGCCAACCACAACATTATGTCAGTGCAGAAAGATACAACCTTGTGTATTCAGGATTGATGGAACAGTCTGCTACATTTATATACAGTACTTGTATATGCAAATTAAAGGGTTAATCAAACAAATCTTTATGTGGCAAACATAAGTGTCATAGAGAAAGTTAAAACATAACATGTTTAGCTACTCCTCTGCCTCCTTTAGTGATAACAGTACTTGTAAGTACTTTAAGTGTAGCTTGTTTGCCAGGATGGAGGCGAGGCTTAGTGAGGTAGAAACCCGACTCCACACCATAGATGCTAAATCAGTTAGCCAGCCCCCTGGAGCCGGTGTAGCTGAGTGACTGTCCATTATAAGAGGCGTAGTTCTAAACAGAAAAGCCTGGTTTCCCACCAAACCAGTTCACACTTCCAATATGTTTTCCCCAACTGACACCCTCTCTCGGCGTCAAGCAACACACAGGCTAAGAAAATCTCTGGTTATTGTTGACTCTGTTTTAAGGAATGTGAAAGTAGTGATGCCAGCGACCATAGATAATGTTTACTGGGGCCAGAGTGGGCAACACTGAGTCTTATCTGAAACTGCTGACTATTTGAAATTTAGGTCTGCCAAAATTATTTGACTAGTTGTAGATTAGTTAACTGTAAAAAATATTTGCAAGTGCACCTATTTAGAGAGTTTATACACCAAACGTCCAATATTGACACTACCCACATTTATATGTACACTCAATGCAATCCATTACAACCAGTTATATTTGAAGTGGACATTATATTCATGTTCTGAATGTCTCTATTGTAATTATCGTTAGCAAAAAAGATGGGAATCAGCACTCAACACCACACAGCTTTTCCTGCAAGCAAGAAATCGAGAAAAGTAATGTCATTATTTGTTTAATGGAGAGAGCTAACAGAGTAGCATACATGGTGGCTATGTGCTAAGCTAGCAGCAATGGCTCATTACGAAATGTCTGCCCAAATACGTCGCATAAGGTTGTGACTTAGTCATGTGACTAATAAATGCCATGTCATAAATGCCTACATATGGTCTATTTATTTTGAGCAATGACTTACCTAAAATCAAATGTAGAGACGTGTTTCCAGAAGACCGAAGCAGAGAGCGTCTCAGTGCATGAAGCCGGATTAGTGGAAGTAAGACAAGACAAGACAAAGGAAAAAAGACTTCAGTCGAACACAGTCTTCCTCCTGATGGCGTGGGGGTGTAAATGTTGGATTTTAACATTAAACTGATTTTTAAGGTAAAATAATATAAATACTCCTTGAAACATTAATTCATTAATATGATTAAAAATACAAATAGAGATAGTCAGGCATAAATATCCCAGTGGTAAAAAAAACTAAAATAAATAACCTAACCTAAAAGTTTTATATCGGAACCTTAAAAAAAAGCACTGGTTTTTCATTTATACATTCCAAACCTCTAGACAATATTCTGAAAATGTTCTAGTTTACTTGTAAACAAAATACCAAAATAGAACCAAATGGGAACATTGTGTGGATGCCACAGTGCAGCCACAGAACAGCCACGTTTAGGGAATGTTAGGCTTCTGCCTAACCTTGAGGGTAAATTCTCTAAATGTTAGTTTTTGGTTTGTGTCTAACTAACCTTAGGAGAACCATGGGTTAACGTTTTTTGAGCGTTATGTGTTGGTAGGGTGGCCATATTTGGATCGTTCCTTAGGAAGCAGAATCCTGCCAATTGCCTTTTTGTGTCTCCTATTTCAAACAGGTCGAATGCTGATTTGTAGAATTTCTAGTGTTATATTACATTGTAAGCAGCCAGGTGCTATTCCCACAGATCACACAGCGACAGAACATGGACTTTGCTTGCAGTGATTGCAACTGTCACAACCAGAGACTTCCTGCCCAACATTGCAATGGTGAACAGAGGTAAGCATTAATTATAGTAGTATTGCACTGCACAAAACAAATATATCTTTACTAAAAAAGTTCTCTATTAAAAATTAAGTATTTCTATCCAAGGTACCAAAAGTACTTCCACAAGAAATCTGATGGCTATCGTATCACAGAGGTAGAGGGGAAGAAAAAGTACAGCTACATCCCAGAACTGCAGAGGTCAACTGTTGCTGTGAGGCTGCAGAGTGGGAAAACACTGTTCAAAGGCCTGATAACCCAAGGTGCTTGTATCCACTATCTACTACCACAGCTGAAAGGGTCAAGGCAAATTTGTCACAAGGAGAAGGTGGTCTCTAAAGTGAATGCTACATTTTTGGCTTGTGATTAAAAGATAACATAACAGAACTCAACTCGGAGGACAGTGCAGTCTCTGGACCGGCTAAAGCTCATTAACAATTTCAACCTGTCCACATTTTCTATTTTGTAGAATAAAGTGCTGATATTTTATCAAAAGATTAGTACATTTATTTTTATGACTCTTGTTTTAGGATTGGATGTTTGGTTTCTTGAATTTGTGGTAATAATACATACATGCCTCTAAATTTTCACAATACTCATGAGGTTTATTAACTTTTTCAGTGTACTGAAATAAAGCCGCAGAACGTTCTTTCTTATAGTATGTGTACCATGATTTGCCAAACAGTCGAAACACACTGTATACATACCGTATGTATATGTAAGTACCACTTCTTACTGTAGATACCATAATGCACTTATTCTCAGAGTGGGGTCTGTGGACCGCCAGGGGTTTTTGAGGGGTTACAGGGTGTCCCAAGCAAAAATGGGATCATTTACTTTTAATTATAATTCCACCTACAAATGACATAGTGACAATCTGTGACTATTTAGGTCAGGTAAGGTAGCCAAATTTGTGCCATTTTAGTGGTTGCTTACTTTGAGCATTTTGTGAAAGACTTTGTATGTATTTATATTACATTTGCATACTTTTATTTTTCTTTGCTACTTATTGTTCACTGCTAGACTGTAGTCATAGTAAAAAAAAAAAAAAGATAAATTGTGAATTGAAAATAATGGAAAATTTCATTTTTCAATGCCACAATCTCTCTAATAAATATTGGTAAACAGTTGTGATTGCTCATACAAAAAAGAATGTGTATAAAAAAAGCTTACTGTATTTAAATACTGTATGTGCACAAAACAAAATATCATTCATTATTTATACTGTACTTAATTCATAACTTTTTTCTACATCAAGCAGTGCAGCCTGCAGCCGGTGTAGGTGGCCCTTGAATCAGGATATTTATGCCTTATTTTCCAAAAACAGAAGCTTGAAATGACCACCCCGTTGCCTTTACCCAGAAAGATTGGAAAGATTCTGTTACACTGTAAGTTATTCACTTTGAATGAACGACAAATTATAACTAAACACAAGCTCATTTGCGAACTCTGACATAATATGTGACCAATATCCGTAACGTGACTCAATAAAACCCCACCAATTCATGCAGCATGTCCTGTACAGTGAACTTGATGTACATGAATGTTCATGTTTTTTTCTTTTTATTATGATTATTTTGAAACAGCATAGACCTGGCGAGACATAGCTTCAATGGTGAGGTCAGTCCTGAATCCGACCATTATCTCTGTGGCATAGGCGGCACTGAGGAGGGGCTTGTTGGTGCTTGAACCCCCACAGCCAGATCAACACAAAGAGATTAGATCAGATACCGATTCTGAAGTGGAACAACAATCAGCCACCTCCTCTACATGGATAATCTCAACTTTTATGCCAAGAGTGAGCAAGACATTGACTCACTGATCACTGTAGACCTTGGATGGGTTTGTAGAGAATGATATCAAAGAGAGGAAAGATGATCAGACCTGAGGGAGTAGAACTACTTGAAGGCAGCATAGCAGATATTGAAGACAGATGTTGGGATCCCACATGCAATTGGAAACCATAAAGAGGCTGCAAAGAGATCCACCACAACCAAATACCCAGATATTAAAGTTTAATGTTGGTGCAACCCCTGAGTGCCATTCATATAAAAGTGCCATTTTATATGAATGGCACTTTACGTGTTGTGTCTGGAAGGTTTTTGTGCAAGCTGGAGCTGAACCTACCAATCAAAGTGGAGTATATGCTCCTGGAGATCGGCCATTGGCTGGGCTTGATGCAAGCAGAGAAACATTTCACAACAACTATGGAGGCACCCGTGTAACATTGCATAGTCATCATAGAATTATTTCTTCTTACTGTGTTTAATATGAGCACGTTTGACTTCAAGTTGGACGAAGTCAATGTTACTGGCGTTGGATTTGGCGTCATGCAGATTGTGTTTTGTTTTTCCATCAGTTTAAATGGGCTGATTTGTTTGAAAGTTGACGGTGATATGATTTGTTATCAAGACAAATGACAACGATCCAAACCAATGTTCCATTGATGATGTCACCAAGGGGAGTGGACCACCGATCAGCCAGTAAATAACGCCTCCATGGCTGCATCCCAATGTCCCATTGTCCCGGCAGATAATGAACACCCCGGTAGCAGTCACCTTATTTGTGCTCGCTATCCTGGTACTTTCTACCATCTACAAATGTCATGATGTTCATGTCATCATGAAAGACATGAACACTGAGTGCAAAAATGAAAGGAGACTGCTACCGAGCTGTTCATTATCCGGTGTGCTGTTACAGGAAGAAAAAGCGGCAGTGACATTCTCCGTTTGTTGCTGGTTAGCTAAACACTTGACTGAAAGTGTTTAGCTGATCAATTGGAATGAATATATATCTTGTCACACAGCCCCAATCATGTCTTTTTTAAAGCCTGCAGTGAAGAGAAAGGTTGTTGACTATTACAGACAATTTGAGGAAAAGTGGGAGATGCAATATTTATTTGTTGAGCACATGAGCACCCCGATGTGTCTTATTTGCACAGAAAAAGTTGCTAAAAGTAGCTAAAATTTAGGATTCGATTTTTTTAACAAAGCTTTTTTGTGGAATACCTGATGCGGCCCAGCCTCACCCAGACTCTGCCTCCTGTTGCCCCCAGGTAATTTGAGTTTGAGACCCCTGCTATAGACTGTGTAAAAATGCCACTGAGTTCAGCACATCACAGCAGGGTGTAAGATGCTGGGTGGGAAGGCATACATGGAACACCACAACTAAGTGGCTGAAATAGGGTACAGGAACATCTGCACTGAGTTTGGACTGGAGATCCCAGGATCAAGAAGACACCTACACAGGTGGTTGACAATGACAGGGCTAAGATCCTATGGGACTTCCAGATCCAGACAGACAAACTGGTGATGGCTAACCAACTGGACATAGTGGTAGTCAATAAGCAGCACAAGAGAACAATAGCAATAGATGTGGCAATCCCAAGTCAAGTCAAGTCAAGTCAAGTCAAGTCAAGTCAAGTCAAGTCAAGTCAAGTGACAGCAACATCAAGAAGAAGGAACAGGAGAAGCTTGAGAAATACGAAGGGCTGAAAGAAGAGCTAGAGAAGATGTGGGGAGTAAAAGTAACTGTGGTGCCAATGGTGAGAGGAACACTAAGAGCTGTAACCCCCAAACTGCGAGAGTGGCTCCAACAAATTCCAGGAACATTATCTGAGATCTCTGTCCAAAAGAGACAGATCCCTCAAGCTCCCAGGCAGCTGGTAGAGGACCCAAGCTTAACGGAGAGACAAGACTCCCCAAGTGGGCGAGAGGGGATTTTTTTTTTTTATATATAAACACACATCTCTTAAACCCATATTTTATTCCCAATAGAACATAAACAACATATCAGATTTTGAAAAGACATGAAAAATATTAGCTCATTTTGAATTTGTTGGCAGCAACACATCTCAAAATAGTTGGAACAGAGGCAACAAAAGGCTGGAAAGGTAAATGGCACAAATCATTTGACAGCTAGGTTAATTGGCTACAGGTCAGTAATATGACTGGATATAAAAGGACCATAATATACAATAGAGACAATATACTCACACTACCCGACAGTAGTGTAAGTATATTTTACAGTAGTATTCATTATTAGTATATAGTATAGTTGCTGCCTTTAGACCAAAACCAGGTCAAAATCTTCGGGCCCTGAGGCAGCACTGCATTAAAAACAGCCATGATTCTCTACTGGAAATCACTGCATGGGCTCAGAAACACTTCCAGAAATCACTGTCTGTGAACACAGTTCACCGTGCAATCCACAAATACAACTTAAAGCTGTATCATGTAAAGAAGAAGCCATATGTGATTTAAAATGGTCTGTGGCAAAATGGAAAACTGTTCTGTGGTCAGATGAATCAAAATGTTAAATTCATTTTTGGAAATCATGAACCCCATGTCCTGTGGACTAAAGAGGAGAGGGACCATCTAGCTTGTTATCAGTGGACAATTCAAATACCTGCATCTCTGATGGTATGGAGTTGCATTAGTGTCTATGGCGTGGGCAGCTTACACGCATGGAAAGGCACCATCAATGGTACATAGAGGTTTTAGAGCAATATGAGCTCCCATCTAGACAATGCCTCTTTCAGCAAGACAGTGCTAAACCACATTCTGCATCCATCACAACAGCGGCTGAGAAACAAACTCAATTTTTGATGACTCAAGATATGCGATTTGTACAGATTATGTAATTATAAGATTTCCAATGGTTTGTAGAGGTGGAAAATGGCCAGGCTGCAAATTACTAAGAAATTTCACAGGATGTCATTACCAAATGTAGCACAATTACACACAAAGGGTGAAAAACAAAAAAATTCCTGATGGATTGTAATGACACTTTCTCTGTATTTCAAGTCATCCAGCTTGTAAAATACCTTATAATTAGTGTCCATGTTGCTGCTGTTGCCTAGCAGCAGTGTTCTGACAAGTTAATCACTTGGATGTGAGGCAACATGTCCACAACTTATGAAATTATAACCATAAGTAGCAAAAATCAGGAAGGTGACAGATGCTTCATGCTTTGTCGGTCTATCTTTTTTTTTTTTTTTCTAATCAGTGACATTGTGCTAATTATAGAGCATGGTTATGTGACTTCAGTTGCTGGGGCAGCAATGCTAGTTGGGGAAGTAAAAGTTTGTAAAACTTGTTGTGATGGGCTTTGGAGTGGTGGATAATATGCTGATCTTCATCTAAAAATCTCCAGATTGTCAGATGTGATGATAGACAGTGCAGCTATTTGTGCACACTCACACACAGTGGGTGGGTGAGGCTTGGGTGTGACTGTCCTCAAGCAGGAATGTGGTCATGTGTGTTTTGAACCCTCCACATACTGTACAGTTCCACTCAGGCTGATCTGTCAGATCTGCTCATTCTTCCTGGCAGACACTGAAGACACTGATCAACCCTCATGATCATGGGGGGAAAGGAAAAATGAAAAAGATAAGTAAAAGAAGAATACAAAAGTAGAGATACAAGATCGTGTGGAACTATGCGAGGATTGGCATTCCTTTGGACACCTGGCACATTTTTGCTTGACTTTCAGGAAATCCCACTCAGAATCAGCTGACGCTCTTTTCTCTCGTGGACTGTCCAATTGTCTAGTTTCATCTTCAAACCTCTTGTGGATTAAGACTTTGGACTGAGTGATTCGGGTTTTATCGGCTGAAAGTGCCAAAAGCAGATTCAGTTTTTGCTTGTTTGCTCTTCCGTTCTTTCACATTGTCTGCTTCTTTTTTATTATATAAAACACATTAACAGTTAAGTGAAACTGGTTCTCATTAATGGCCATCTTGTACAACATTGGAGTGATGTAATAGTTGAAGATGTGGTGACAGCAGGATGAACGATGTTCTTCTGACACCTGGCTGATGCCACACAACATGGAATCTCACTGGATCACATAGACTTGCATCCCAAAGGTAAGAAACCTATGATGACCTGCTGTGCAACATTAGAATTACTATTCTTATTTATGCATGTATATTTTTGTAATTTAGCTGTCACTTACTTGTGAAACGTGGGTAACTTCTAACTTGTACTGTCATGTACAGAATAATGAGGGGAATCTTATTTTGCTAATACTGTTCATCCAAAAAAAAAAAAGGTTAAGCATAAATTGAAAACATTTAAAGACATAAATAATGACTCAGCAATACATAAATAAATAAAATAGATAAATAGTAAATAATACATAAAGAATACATAAAAACACAACAAATGAAAACTGTTTCATAAAGAAAAAGGCTTTATTTATTCATTAACTTATACTTATATATTTTTACATGTATATGTTTATTACAACGTTAGTCTATTTAGTGACTTATTTACTCACATATTTGTTAATTTCTATGTTTTTTTTCTGACTTTCCGCATTTATCTTTTGTGAACAATGCTATGAATTAACAAATGCAGCAGCTACAGTAACCGTATAATCAATGCAACAAAAACTGAAAATACAGTAAATATCCACTGCAAAGAATAATGCTTTTCTCTGTAAAGCAGAGGCAAGCTGCTTATACAAATGAAACTAGTTTGATTGGATTTCACAAAATCTTTCAAGGCTTAAGTGGCTCGTTATTCTCAGATTTTTTTCACCCTGCTGTGGAAAAGTTACCACAGCATTGGAAAGTTACCCTGTCCTCAACCTACTGTTTATGTTTTAAACAATGTATTGCTAAAACCTCCATGTGAGTGTGCAGACATTTCCCCCAAAGCCTCTCCGTTAACACACTTTACCACACTTGTGCACAGTATTTGAAGAGAAGAATGTTCTTCAATGTCCAATTTGTCTTTGCCACTTCAGCATGTATCTAAAACAGTTTTTATGAAAGGGTGGGTTGGGTCCAAAAGTATTTAGTTTTTCAAATGTAGCAGCACACATGTGGTTGAAATCACAGCTGTCACTGCCAACAAAACTGTCACGACCCCTGGACGAATCAATTTATTCTGTTTTCAACTTTTTGTTGTTCTCTTTGCTTTTCCTTGGGTTTTAGCTCGGTTTCTGATTTCCTGTTTTTCTTTGATTTTGTACTTCCTCTTTGTGTGTACCTTCTGAAGTTTGACTTCCTGTCCTGTCTTCCTTGGCGATTGTCTCTCCTTATGTGTTTTTCTCACCTGTGTTTAATAATCTCTGCCTCCCTAGTGTAGCCATATATTTTCTGTGCTCCCCAGTGTTTACATTTTGTTTGGTTCAGTTTCCTGAGGTTCCCTTTTTCCCACTCCTTCTTATTTTCTGTTCCCAGTGTTGGAGGTATTTATCAGGCTTTTTCTTTTTTCTTTCCCTCCTGCTTCTTATTTTTTTGCCATTTTATGTTTTGATTTATACTTTTTGTTCGTTTTTAATCTGCATTTGGGTCCTGCATTTTTTTTTTTTTTACGGACAACAGAGCCAAAACCTCCTTGCATTGATTGCAGTGAAGCAATGGCCACTGAAAGTTTGAAGTGAAGACAAACTGAACTTAGGAATCCTTTTTATTGCACTTCCTTCTCATTTCATGTTTTAAAGTAAAGCAATGTAAGATTTGCTCTCACTCTCCAGACACAGTTGGTAAACGTTATTGTTAAATATCATAAAATGTTATGAATGGTGACGGACAACGTAGGACCCCAAGGATAGGCGGGAGCAGACCAGGTAAAAATACGAAATGGGTTTATTAATTAACAAAGGAAAGGATGGCAACTGGAAAAGGCGAGTAACAAAAGGCGAGGTGACTTGGCTGGCTGCAGGATGCCGATCTCCCGAGTAACTGGAGAAAAAAGGAAAAAGCTATGATTAGGGAGGAAAGAGCAAAAAACACGTGTTACAGAAGACGAACATGCGAAAGAGAGAATGGGCATGATACCGCTCAAACTGGGTTACGCGCTGACCAAGAGGCATATAAGCGATGAGGCTCCAATCACTGAAACGAGCAGCAGGTGCGGCGAGGGAGACTCCACCCTGCAGCCTAGTCAAGCCACCTGAAACGAGGGGAAAAGAGAGGACCAGCAGAGCAGGAATACAGGAACACAATAAACAGCATAAGGGACAGGAAAAAGCGTGAGCCCGGATCCCGACAATAAAATATATGTCGGAACATATGCATTTATTGACAATTGTGGTTAACTCTGAACAGGATTTCTAATGTACACACAAGTTTTCAGACCAAGTACAGTAGTCTACGTTATAGCCTAGATAATCAATTTAAGGATTCAGTCTCATGAATTCCACTGATTACAAATTTGGATTATGATTAATAATTTTTGTAATGTTGGTGACACTTGTCACAAACTGACCACTGAAATGGGTTTTACACGGATATGTTAGAGATAAGCAAGACTTGAGAGACTGAGTTTTATGGCCCTTTGTGGCCCTCCACATGGCCCTTTTATGGTTTTTGAGCAAAGGGTCATGTGGCCTCCATCCATGACGCATGTTGGCTCAATCTTGACTGAGCTGATCCCCAACAGGACTGTAACAGAAAAGGCTTCATTTCTCTTGACCATGATTGGGTCTTGAAAATGTGACTTTCTCGCAAGACGCCAAGAGGGCTTTCAATCTGATTAAATGCAAATTTCTACAAAACACTTTTTCAAAATTGGGATTTGGGTCAACTTTTATTGATTGGATTAAAATAATATTTAAAAAACAAAAGGAAATCTTAATGACAAGTGTGTTCTTCAGCCTGTGGCAATTACCATCAGCTCTAGTGGAAGGAAGTGGGAAGGAACATAAATTATTATGATAATTTAAAAATTATTTAACATTAGTTAAGGTTCCTGTGAATTCCATACCACATTTGAAAACAATACAGTCCTACTCACACACTACTGACACACAGATCATTCCTCATGTGAACAGCAAAGATCTGTCACAGACAATGGGAACATTTTATTTTTTTCCAAAAATACCATTAGCAGCACCATTCCCTAGGGCCAGTACCCATCCCTATTTGAGACTGACTTACCAGACTTACATGTTTACAAAAGTCCAATTTAAGGCAGACTAAAATAACAACTACATTTTTCCAAACATAGTTTAAACATACTGAGTAAGACAATCACATCTGAGATAGGGTATACCCTGTATAGGTCGCCAGCCAATTGCAGGGCCAACATACAACAACCATTCACTCTCACAATCGGTCAGATGAGAGTGTCCACTTAACCTCTGCATGTTTTTGGAGAATAACATGCAAACTCCACACAGCAAGGACCATGGTGGAAACAAGGTACAGCCGGTGACCTTCTTATTGTGAGGCAACACTGCTAGCCACTGAATCACCATGTAGTCTGTGGTGCTATATGATACGACTAATGTTCTGTTGCTAACACTGACCCTTGAATGCTGTGTTGAAGAGGGGCTAGAGAAAATGCACTTTGCTCTTAGCAATCAATAATATATTGATTCAGTCCTGCAAACTCCGTGGTTAAGCTGAGCCTCAACAGAAATTATAACATTGTCATCAATCTATATACAAACATGCACACGGTGCTGATCATTATTTCATATGTAAAAACACTTGTGTGACATGAACAAAGGCATTTTTCATTTAAATGTGTGGATGGATGGTTGGATGGATGGATGGGAGAAAGTTGGGTGGGCAGGTAGCAGTTTGTCGCTGTTAGCAGTTATTAGATGCAATTTTATAATGTTATTATTAATACTGTTCCCTCATTTCAAAACATAACCAGACTCTGAGTCCAACAGTTCTTTAATATGATATTCAGAAAGCTCTGGTCAAATTCACCTCAGCATCCATCAGGCTAACAGTAAGTTAGCAGTCCACTTTAGCCCTGTTCATACCTGATATTAACCCCTGTCCTGGGAGATCTGTTTAATTTGCTGCAGGCAGTGCAAACACAACTTGTGGTTCCTAAGCTAGACTTTTCAGCCACTTGATGTCTCACTGTTAAAAGATAGAACTGGATGTCATTGTTGGACCAGTTAACAACCATAAGAAAAGCAAGCAAGCCAGTGAGCATTGTTGAGGCTCATTTTTGTAATCAAAGGCTGATTGTGCCTAATCAGCCTTTGATAAATGTGGTGACTGGAAATGTATTGAGACTGGAATACCATGCCTCCATATATCCTCCATATATTCATGGTTTTGAGATCTCACCCCTTGGGTTTACAATAGTGACATACAGAATGTGACCAAGAAGAGAAGCTTCAGAGGCTGCAAATAGACATCATTATGTTGATATTTCAAAAAGACAGGGTGATTGTTTATCAGTCTGCAAAGAGGCATCAGAGGAAGTCAGACAGCAACAGCGCGAAGAGAAATCATTGCTACGGTGAGCAGCGATGGTGATAACGATGATGACATGTGTGTTTTCAACATTTAATTTATCCATTCATGACACTGCACACTGGAAGTCATCATGTACGTTAAAGATCATTGCTTGATCTGACCTCGAAATTGCCACCACAAACTGAGTGGAGGGGTCGGCTTCAGTGTCACACGACACAGACACACCTATGTCTGAGCCACTCACTCACTCACTCACTCACTCACTCACTCACTCACTCACTCACTCACTCACTCACTCAACTTCTACTGCAATATCCAGTCCAGAGCAAAAGGTGGGGTACACCCTGGACAGGTTGCCAGTCCATCGTCGGACCACACATAGAAACAAACAACCATTCACTCTCACATTCACACCAATGGGCAATTTAGAGTGTCCAATTGGCCTAATCCCCAAATCTGCATGTTTTTGGACTGTGGGAGGAAACCTAACCTGGAGAAAACCCACACATGGGGAGAACATACAAAATGCAGAAGGCCCTCATTCTGACCGGGTCACCTTGCTGCGAAAGGCAAGAGTGCTGTGTCTGAGCCAGGTATAAATATTTAAACATGCCACATTCATAACAAACACACTTCTGCAGAGTTTGAATATTTTGAATTTATTATTGACACAAATCCTTACAATGTGAAACCCTAGATTTTTTTTTGTAGTCATATAAACTGTCATGCACCAGTGCATTAATTGGTAAATTGCATAAATTGGCTTTGAGCTAGGTGACCATCAGCTGAAAGGATTATGTCTTATGTATATTATGTCTTTCACAACCGAAACCCTGGTGTCTCACTGCAGAAGTCCTTGAAAAACAGGCAGTTAGTTACCAACATTAATTGCTCTCTGTTTGCAATAATTGATACACTAAGAGAGATCAACAAAAATAATCAATTACGATCATCAAATAAGCGGATAGAGTTCTGTGGACAGAGGCTCGTTTGGCTCGTTTGGCTTTATTTCTTGTTCTTATATTATGGAATCTTTGAATGGAGATTGCTTTATTCAACTTTGAATGAAATCTTTCTCAGGATGAATGTGAACAGATGCGTTTTCACGTCAGCGAGGCCGTCGGATTTATTCCTCGAGTTAAAATGACTCAACTGTGGTGAAAATCACGCTTGTGCGATTGGCGATTGGCCAGTTAGCGTTGATATTGGGTGACATCACGTACTTCCCAGCAGCCAGACTCCGCTCTTAATGGAGGGGAAACAATTTTGTGTGTGGTCACTTGGAGCTCTGCAACAAAGTTGCTAGATGCACTCTGTCCCTTGTGGAAACGTCTGCAGAGAGTGGAGTTCACAACACCATACGGAGTCGGACACAACGTGGCGAGTTTCACCACTGACTTTGGTCGTTTCGTATGGAATGAGAACCGCAGCGATACGTTTCTCTGCAGACGTTTTCCACATCAGAAACTGCAAAAATGCTCTGGCTGATGGTGAAAGGCAATGCTCGCTACTTGTTTAAAATACGGTGACTCGCGTCCATCGGGTCTATCGCTCCAATCATGTAAAACAAAATGCACAAAGTGATCCCACGCCACAATAGAACAATGGGCACGACGCGAAAAATTGTAAAAAATCATGTAATGGTTTTTAAAGGTCCAGTGTGTAACATTTAACAAACTTTACTGTTGAAGTTGCATGTAGCAGCTCACCCTTCTATGTATGTAACCTTCAGTTAGCATCAAAACTCAAAAGCTGTTTAGTTTGTCCATTGTGGGCTACTGTAAAAACATGGTGGTACAAAAGGCTCATTCTTCACTTTCTACCAAATGAAAATAATTTCATATCATTTACACACTAGACTTTTAAGTCATACATGCGTGTATCCTCAGGGATAATTTTGTCTAGCAAAATGTACACCAATACTTCCATTTTCATGTGAAACTATTAATAAGTTTATACTTGTAACCGGTTAAGCATTAGTTATCATTGGGTATCAGTTATTGGTGTCTTTATTAACTACAACATCTTTCCTGCTTCTAGTGGTGGGTGTGTCCCTGCTTGCCTTTTTCAGCATACCTCATGCAATACCTTTGCTGCTCTTGAACCACTTGTTGGCCCAGTTTGTCATTTACACTAACCTGTTCTGCAGTGCTGGTTATTTACGAACAGAGACACCAATCATTAATCACCATATCCTGGAAATTTTTAAGCTTGATTGGCATCAGTGTCACAGGGAGAAAGCCAAAGTTATCATTCTTTACAGACAAGCGTTTGAACTAAATGATACTGGTCATTTCAGCTTTGTAAGTTTTTGTAGCTCAGGTTAGTTCTCCTTACATTACATTTCATAGTCACTGAGTGGACACGTTTAAGCAAAGTGAATTAGGTTTCAGTACAGACGGAGACCTTAAACCAAACACAACTATGGTGGAAGTATTATATTTTCACTCACTCACTCACTCACTCATCGTCTGCAGCTTTATCCTCCACATGAGGGTCATGGGGGGGGGGGTGTAGGCTGGTGCCTAATCGGGGGGGGGGGGGGGGGGGGGTAATCCCAGCTGACATAGCGAGATAGCGAGAGATTTTAAAATGTTCACGTACATTTTGGCACTGTCACCATGGCAACCTTGAGTGGAGGTGCCACTCAGTTGTGCGCAGAAAAAAGTACATAAAATATTACTGTCTAACTACTTTATATTATTATAGTTTTTTGATATCGTTTTTTAACTATACAAATAGTTTATTACAGTTTAAAACGTTCATTCCACCTAAAATTACTACTTTGTCCAAATACAATACATTTTAAAGGTGCATTCTACCCAAACAGTAGTGTGCTTACACTTTTAAAGGTTTGTTCAACAAATATACTGATTCAACACACACCTGATTAACATCAGCAAATGAGAGTGAACAGAAAAATAGTTTTTAAAGCTACATTCCACCCAAAATGTTACTGCTTGAATACCTATAGTTTTCAAGGCTTATACCACCAAAATTCTCAAAGTTTTGATTCAACACACACCTCATCAGCAAATTAGAGTGAACCGAGAAAAAGTTTTCACAGGATCATAGTACAAAAGTAGAGTGCACACAGCACACTGCATCACTCATGATTTCCCACAGGGAATTATCTAGTTATTGCTATTATTATTATTATTATTATAATTAGACCTAATTTACAAGTCACCAGGTTAAGTGTAGAGTATCAAAACACAAGATTACACATAGACCCAAGATATTACAAAACAAATCACACATAAATTGTGCACAAGAAAAATATACAATATATACAATACTCACTCTCACTCATTTTCTACCGCTTTATCCACTAGGGGTCACAGGGGGCGCTGGTGCCTATCTCCAGCTAACATAGGGCGAGAGGCAGGGTACACCCTGGACAGGTCGCCAGTCCATCACAAGGCCACACAGAGACAGACAACCATTCACTCTCACATTCATACCTACGGGCAATTTAGAGTGTCCAATTAATCCCCAAATCTGCATGTTTTGGAATGTGGGAAGAAACTGGAGTGCCCGGTGAGAACCCACGCACCACGGGGAGAACATGCAGACTCCTTGCAGAAGAGCCCTATATATACAATAAAAAAGAATATTCATTGTGACCCTGAATTACCATTGGTACCATGACTCGGGTCATATAGCAAGTACTAATACATACCTTTTTTGCAAGTACAATGAAACTGCTACGTAGAGCCACAAACCAAAGTGCTGTTTCTATCATTAATCTACTTCCTAATTAAATAACCAGACACAGGGCTGTGTTGTCAGTTCACCGAGCCACACCTCATGACTCAGATGTACAAGCAAGAGCTGTTCCAGTTGTGGCTTGTTCAGCACACCCAAATGAAGTGGTGTCTCTTTGTGTGTGTGTGTTTGCTTGTATTTGTTACCTCCTCAGGATCCTTACTGACGTACCTATTGATCTTGTCGGGACCGGTAGTCTTCATGGAGACTGAAATCTAGTCCTAATGATGCAGAACCTCATGTCCGAGGAACTGGTTAAGTTTAGGGATAAGATTTTAATTTGTGGTTAGGATAAGGTTAAGATTTCAGTGGTTATGAAACAGCAAGAGAGGAAGAGACATGCTTAGTAGTTGATGTTTTCACAAGATGTATTACCGTAATTTCCGGACTATAAGGTGCTACTTTTTTTCACACGTTTTGAACAATAATTCGGCCTAAGCAATGATGCGGCCAATCAATAGATTTTTACGGGCTGAACTGCTGCGTGATGAAGAGGACGGCCCAAGCTCAAGGGCGAATTTGCCTCAGCCTATATCTGTACAATTTGTTTTTCTTTTTAAATTTAGTTGGTGCAGCTTATATTCAGGTGCGCTCAATAGTCCAAACATTATGGTACATAGATTGTGCAGGGCTAAATAAATCCTTAGTGGGACATCATACAGTATCAACATGACTACACTTAAGTTAATTTAAAACTTACATAACCCATATTTGGTCTAAGAGTCAGATTCACATTTATTTACATTAGTGTCAAATCATCTGTACAGTTGTTTTAAGTTGATTAAGCTAAAATGAAACAATGTTTTCATTTTAATCTCAGCTATTGGGCAAATATAAGGAACTATTAAAAGTAAAAGTGCATTTCATATGTCCTTGGGTTACATGACACATGAAGTTTCCAGAACATACTTTATCTGTGGAGTTTGTTTATTTATTTATTTTTTTAAATGGCTTTAGAATCTGTTCAGTTTTGACTGGTAATTTTTTTCTGCACTTTGAGTTGTTTGTTCTTTTTTTCTATGTAGCTTCTTTCCTTTTTATTTTTTTCCTTGTGGTTTCTTCCTCAAGTCTCAGCTCTTGAGTTGCTTCCTTGTCTCTGTCTTGATCCTGACTGTGTATTTAATGTGCATCCTTTACAGTCTCTTTGTTGTATTGTCTTTTCTCTTACTGTGTTTCTCTTATTTTGTTTCCCCACTGTTTTCCCACTTTGACTTAGAATTTTGCCTTGGATTCTGGCAGAGGACTGTTCTGGGGAACATTAAAATGCTCAGTACATTCAATTGTATCATGTGTAAAAGTGGAAATTAGAGTCTGATGGCAGTCTGATGATATCAGGCTGGACTCAGAAAGGACTCAGATAGCAGACTTGAGGCAGGGAATCAGTTCAATATTTTACTGAAAAAAGCAGGTGGTAAACACTGGAAAAACAGTCCAAAGCAGCAAACAATCCAAAATTAGCAGGCCAAAAGGCAGGTCAAAGGTCAAAACTGAACTGAAGAAGCCTCTTGGATGAGAGGCGAAAATAATTTCAACTCAGTTACCTTTTTTTGCTACACTTTTCAATACCATGACCTGGATGGCTGAGAATCTTCACAGACACGTCAAAACTGATGATAGAAAAATGCTGGAACTCTATGCAGTAAACCAGAGGTCCCAAAACTTGTGGCCAAAATGGTGCCCGCCACTTAAAGAGGACATTCACTGGAAATCAAATTTCTGATGTTTCTTGGTGTGTCCCCACACCCTTCCTGTATCTAAAAGTCACTAAAGTGTCACAATAAACACTTCAGCCACTTCTGAGAAAGAAGGGCTTCTCTGTTTACCTGTGCTGGAGCAAGTGGTTTTGAAAAAGAATGAACCCTCCCCCAACAGCTACTCCCAGTCATGGGTGTGAACATTCAACATTCAAGAAGAAGAAGAAGCACCGTGGAGCAGTCAGTCAGCTGGTAGCTGGCCAATCACAAGCGAGTGGGAATGCACTTGGTAGCTGGCCAATCACAAGAGACTCATTGTTCTGGGGAGACAGGCATTAGCTCAGAAACAGAGTGCCCATTCAAATGCTGTCAGAGATGAGCAATAAACTGGCTTAATCTGAAGAGACTATGAGGTTTTTTACCATAAATATTATTTAGTTTATCTAAGTAGACATCAGTAATCTCGATTTTTGGTTCAAAAAGACATTCTATGTGACCTTTAATATCAGGTTACAATTAGTTATTTCTATCTTTTTTATTATTTCTAGATTCATTTTGCATCATAAATTTGTTTTATGGTGAACTATGAATTGTTTCTTGACAAAACAAGCACGGGATTGAACCTTTGACCTTCCATTTACAAGCCCAATTCCTTTCCTCTGACATTCATATTCCTCACACCTACTGAACAGTTGTTTTTCACTTGACACGTCCCCACCTTGTAGTCCAACTAAGACAGGCAACTTGTTGAGTCTGAGTATACATGCGGAGGAGAAAATCATGTACATTTGACTCTACTTCTGTAGGTGGCACTGTATCTCCCTATAAGCTAGAGTATATTGAATCAGTATCCTGTTTCACAGAATAACAAACAGTGAATGGCAAGATGGAACGTGCTGTGGTTCTGTATGTTTTGTACCTACATGTTAGTCATGATACAAATTAGATGGCTCTTGTGGGCGCTGTGTTGTCTGAAGAAAGAAGCCGCTGCCGTGTGATTTCCAGCAAGTGCACTGCAGTTTATACATCGTCTCCTTCTACTTCAGGGTCAAAGAACGAGGGAGGAAATTTTGTTGCATGTGCAGAACGCATTGTCCACTCCAGTCAAACTAGGCATATACATGCCTAAGAGTAATCGGACTCTGAATCGCATTATCCAGGTATGTTAGTCCGACTAAGACTAGCTCGATTTTAGTCAGACTAATGTGTTGAGATGGCATTAAAAAAAACGAATTATTGTCTTAGTCCGAATAAATTGAACTTTTACCATGCATGTAAACACAGTGACAGACTATATACACACAGAGAGAGGGGAAGACAACAAGGCACATGTGAAACACATTAGATAGGAAGAAAACTCACAGAAATGACAAACTTGAGAAGAAGTGACAAGAAACATGACAAGGGTAACTGAAATAAAGTTCATCAAAATACTTGAGCACTACTATAGCAAAAAAATAATAAAAACATCCATCCATTATCTACTATGTAGTGTTTACACCATGAAGGTCACAGGCACAGCAGGTACTAAACCCAGCTGATGGTGAGTGGTAGGGTTCACCCTGTACAGGTGACCAGCCTATTACAGGGCAACAAATGTGATGAAACTATTTTCCAATTAGTTTAAAAATGGATTCGTATTTGTATTGTCTTCATTTTCAATTTTGATCTCTGACCATGAAAAAAATAAGATTGAATATGATGTGCATCAATAACAGATCCTAAAAATAACTAAGTCCTTATTTCACTACTGCTTTTTAATCCTAACAGCTAATACTTCTGTTGAGATCTTTCTGTAACAATGGCATCCCAAGCGAAGAAGCCACCAGGGCGTTGCCTGTCCTCTTTCTTTTCTTGCTGCTTCAAAGGAGATGATCAACCAGAGATAACCTACTGCCATGAAAATGTTGTGTCAGCACTGGAGCCCATCCTGCCCATGCCCCCTCTTCAAGAACTGGACTCTATGTTCACTGAGCTGGTGGTGAGTACACAACTAACAGTCAGTGGTTCTGTTTTCAACATTGAATTTCTGTGTGAATTTCATGTTTCCTTATTGTAAGCATGACTGCAGCAGTCACCTTCCCAGCACCATATAGTTTTCAGTGTCTGTCCCCCGGCCACCCGGTTTGCTTAGCCAGAGAATAAATACAAGAGGAGTGACTTACACAAGCTTAATAAAAATCAAAACCACCAGTAAAAGTGAATTTAAAAATACTTCAATTAAATGTGGGCTATTAAATATCTGGTCACTTTCCTCAAAATCACTCTTAGTCAAAGAATTAATTGCAGATAACCATATTGATCTATTCTGCTTAACTGAAACATATATGTACGTTTAAATGAATCCACTCCCCCTACTCATATTAATACACATATTCCACGAAGCACAGGCCTAGGAGGAGGGGTTGCAGCAATTTATAACAGTCTGCTAACTCTTTTTCTAAGTCTAGCTTATCCAAACTGGATACTACAGTAACCTGTCCTGCTAGTTATTGTCTACCATCCACCTGGCCCTTACTCAGTGACAGCCTTAGCTCTGCTTTTATGTCTGTAGTGAACTCAATTGGTTTTATCCAACATGTTAATAAACCCACTCATAAGTTTAACCACACCCTTGATCTTGTGTTGACTCATGGTTATAAATGTTGAGAATTTAATGGTTTTTCCCCATAACCCTCTACTCTCTGACTATTTTCTAATCACATTTAATTTTCCTATGATCATTAACAGTGACGATCATCAGAGATGACTATTATTACAGTCGAAATCTGTTTGAGATGACTGTATTTAAATTTAAGGAGAGAGCTCCACTGGCACTGACATCATGGCACAGTGTCAATATAAGCGAGGATATCTTTCCAAACGTAACTCCCACTCAAATTGATGAACTTGCCAATAGTACAGCAATTTCACTATGTGCAACACTAGATTCTGTTGCCCCTCTAAAAAGAAAGGTAGTGAGTCAGGGAATCAGAATCAGAATCAGAATGAGATTTATTGCCAGGTAGGTTTTTACACAAACGAGGAATTTGTCTTGGTGCAACGATGCTTAAAATATACAATTGCACAAAAAATAAAAAGGTTGACCACCATGAAGGTTTACCACAAGTCCATCTTTTATCAAATGAATCTCTCTCTACTCACAGGCTATGTACCACTACTCTTGACCCAGATGTTCTGGCTAATTATCGTCCAATATTTAACCTTCCGTTTATCTCTAAAATCCTTGAAAAAGCTGTAGCAAACCAATTATGTGATTATCTGCTCAGCAACGACTTGTTTGAGGTCTTTCAGTCAGGGTTTAGAAACCACCACAGCACAGAAACGGCACTACTAAAAGTCACATATCTATACTAGTACTGTCAGACGTGAGTGCTGCATTCGACACTGTTGACCATAATATTTTATTACAGAGGCTGGAGCATGTTATTGGTATCAAAGGAACTGCATTAAACCGGTTTAACTCTTACTACAGATCTCAGTTTGTTCTTGTTAATGATGAGTTTTCTTTACCTACTGGAGTTAATCATGGAGTTCCACAAGGCTTGGTTCTAGGACCAATTCTTTTTACTTTATACATGCTTCCCCTACGTACTATTATCACAAAACACAAGCTAAATTACCACTGTTACGCAGATGACACGCAGTTATAGTTATACATATCCATGAAGTCATTTGACAGTAATCAAGTTATAAAGCTCCAGAAATGTCTCACAGACATTAAGACCTGGATGACACATATCTTTTTACTTCTTAACACTGATAAAACGGAAATTAAGGTGCTCAGCCCCAAACACCTTAGGGAAACTATACCTGAGCATTTAGTCACCCTGGACGGCATTACCATTACCTCCAGTTCTACTGTAAAGAACCTTGGAGTTGTTTTCTACCCAGATTTGTCATTCGACCCACACATACAACAAGTCTGTAAGTCAGCCTACTTCCACCTGCGCAATATAACTAAAATCAGAAACATCTTGTCATTAAAGGATGCTGAAAAGCTTGTTCATGCTTTTGTTACATCTAGACTAGATTACTGTAACTTATTATTATTATCAGGATGCTCAAATAAGTGTCTGAAGAGTCATCAGTTGATCCAGAATGCAGCAGCACATGTACTAATGGGAACTAAAAAAGAGATCACATCACTCCATTACTGTGCTCTTTACACTGCCTCCCTGTTAAATCTAGAATAGAAATAAAATCCTCCTCCTCACATATAAAGCACTCAGAGATCAGGCCCTGTCTTATCAAAGAGACATTATTCCACCAAAATAGACCACTGTGTTCAGAAAATGAAGGCCAGCTTGTGGTTCCCAGAGTCTCTAAGAGTAGAATGGGAGGCAGAGCTTTCAGCTACCAAGCTCCTCTCCTGTGGAATCTCTCTCTCTCTCTCTCTCTCTCTCTCTCTCTCTCTCTCTCTCTCTCACGTGTCATCTCTGTTTATGTCTCTCTCTCTCTCTCCTTCTCCCTCCCTCCTCTCCTCAGCGCTCATACTTTTATCATGACAATAACATTGTTTTCTCCCTCCCCTTAGTTTGTGCTCTTCCCTTCTCTCTCTTTGTTCTTATTTCCCTGATTCCAGAGCTTCAACTCCACAAGTCAAATATTATATGGTAATATTATATATTATATGGTAATATTATATGCCTATATAATATATGTTAACATAATATTACCATATATTATATAGCTACTTATTGCTGCTAAGTTTAATTATCCTCATCCACCCTTCTGAGGGCCCCAGATGGTGACAGCACATGATGATAATTGTTATTAATTTTACTGATTCTTGAATCATCCTGGTCTCTATTTTCTTATCCTTTCTCTCTCTGTAATATTTGATGTTTTGTTTGTAACTTGTAACTGCTGAATTTTCCTCACTCGATGTGAGGGTCTAAGGACAGAGGGTGTCACTTGCTGTACAGACTGTAAAGCCCTTTGAGGCAAATTGTGTTTGTGATGCTGGGCTATATGAATAAAATTGACTTGACTTGACTTACTGACTTTCTTCTTTTTCACATTCTCCCTTTCCGACCTCCTTCTGTTCCAGGACGAACTGGACCTTACAGAGGAGAACAGAGCTGCCATGTTTTCTTTACCAGCAGAGAAGAAATGGAACATCTACTGCAGTAAGAAAATGGTAAGAAACTGTTTGGATAACCACACCAAAAAAGATAATGTACGATATTTCCCACCATGTTGAACAGGTTCATCTTCACAAGCTAGACCTGTGTGCATATGTGTTTTTCAGGAGGCAGAGGAGAATAAAGGAGCAACCACCTGGCCAGAGTTTTACATTGACCAGCTCAGGTCCATGGCTGCAGTGAGTCACACACAATAGTGTGTCTTTGTCATGGTGTTATGGTGTCTAACATGAATCCTGCCAATGGGAAATTAGCTAATCACTTTTAGTGGGTTTACCCATGTTTCAAGAAAAAACAATCTTTTAAGGCCATCAAAGAATAGAACAAGCTTCTTGTTCATCTGAAAACCTCTGAAAACAAATATTTATACTTTCAAGAGTTTAAAACTCTATTTTATGTGATCAGTCTTGCCAGCATTAATTTGACACTTTGAAGCTGTTCACATATCTCTGGATAATGGACATTTCTGATATTTTATACTACCATTGGTACCACACCACCCTGCCTTTATTCAGGGTAGGGCTACTAGTCATCATGGGGACCAAAACCTGATCCTAATAAGGCAGAACCTGATTTCTGAGAAGGTGGTTATGTTAAGGTCTAAGATTTAAGGTGTGTTAAGGTTAAGGATAGGGGTAAGCATCAACTGGTAAGGGTCAGTGTTAGGGATAAGCTTGTTTAAGGCTGTCCAAACGAATGTAAGTCAGCGCAGTGTACTAAGAAGAATAGCTGCACAAACCTGTGTGTGTGTGTTTTATGTGTTACATACAATTGTTTTGTGTGTATAATATGTATTCTCCATATTTCATTATCTGTTCACCTACGCAGAGTCCACAGATGGAAATTAGCTTGTAGCTAATATGGTACAAAGTATGTTTCCTCTTGCAGAGATTAATGCATTCCTACAATGTGCCTGATACAAATAAGTTTAATTGATATTTACTAATCAGAACTATTTACTAATCAAAAACTAATCAGATAAATTGTACTCATGGAGCTGTGAGCTTGATTATTTTTTATAATAGATACGTACATGTGCATACTAACATTCGAATAAGGGACCAAAAGGGCAATTTAGCCAAATAATTTCTATCACTGGCCCCGAGTGGATTAGGTTAATTGGACACTCTAAATTGCCCGTAGGTGTGAAAGTGAGAGTGAATGGTTGTCTGTCTCTATGTGGCCCTGTGATGGACTGGCGACTTGTCCAGGGTGTACCCTGCCTCTCGCCCTATGTCAGCTGGAGTTAGACACCAGCGCCCCCCGCGACCCTCAGTGGATAAAGCGGTAGAAAATGAGTGATTGAGTGAGTGAGTGAGTGAGTGAGTGAGTGAGTGAGTGAGTGAGTGAGTGAGTGAGTGAGTGAGTGAGTGAGTGAGTGAGTAAGTGAGTGAGTAAGTGAGTGAGTGAGTGAGTGGCCCCGAGTGACTGTGTAAACTATTTGCAATTCTGCTTCCAGAGGAAATCACTGCTGGCACTGGAAAATGAGGATGAGCAGGGAAGACTTAAAATTGTTGATGGTCTTAAAACGGCCCTGAGGACACAACCAATGAGGTACGGTTCACATTTCCTGAATGCTTCTTTCATTTTCTTCTGTGCTCCACCGGCCTCAGCAATAACCGCCACCTTCCACTCTGACTGTTGTTTCACAGGTTTGTGACACGATTCATCGACTTGGATGGCTTATCTTGTATCCTGAATTTCCTCAAAACAATGGACTACGAGACTACTGAGTCTTACATCCACACCTCACTGATTGGCTGCATCAAAGCTTTGATGAACAACTCTCAGGGTAGAGCTCATGTCCTGGGTCACTGTGAGAGCATTAATATCATTGCGCAAAGTCTCGCCACTGAAAACATCAAGACCAAGGTAGGAACTAGATTTTTATGGGCTGAGAGAATTAATAAATGCAGGGTTTTATGTGTGCTTGCTTGAATACAGGCACTGATGTCTCAATAACGTTCACTGAAGAGACCTTGGGGTCAAGGGGATTCGTGGTTACAGCCTCTGTTTCAAGGAATAGTTCAGGTTTGTGCTGAGAACCAGGCTGAGACCAGTGTTGCCAAGTTTCTTAATTTAGACACTTTTCAGGACCCCTAATGACCTCTAGAGAAATCTACTAACTTCCTGCTCAAACATTAGTTACTTGTCTGAGGAAAAAATTCACTAGATTTGCTGCAGTGAGCTGCATCTGCTTCTATTCACCCCAAGCAGAGAAACACCATGACCACACAGCACAGAGTTACATGTTACAAATATGCCTATTAGAATATGATGTGTTTGGCGACATCTTGCAAAATTTTAGGCTAGTTTTAGTTTTAGCTTAACTGTTGAAAGTGCTGTAGTTGGGAACACTGACTAAGACAGAGTGGTTTGTTCTCACAGAAAAGATGCTACCAGGATTTTATCAGCTCAATAAAGTCTGCATGCATGCCTCATTAAGTCTGTGAATATATTCACCACTATCTTTGTTAAACAGTTTTGTCTAGTGGAAGTTTGTATTAATTATTAAACCATTCACTTCACACACACCCCAAGTCCCTCGAGAAAATCTTACATCACAGGACACAGATGTTGTTAGTCCACTGCTGCATCCATCAGAAAGTTCAAATGTTTTATTTCGTGACTTTGGTGTATGGAATTCTTAGTTCCGATTTACCTCAGTGACATAAACAGAACAGCAGCTCCTGTGTCCCAACAAGGGCAATTTTAGTTTTCCTCATTTCAGTTTCCCCAAAACAGCATTATTAGGGGACACAATGTTTAATTGTGGCTCTTTCTTAGGTGAGATTGAATTTTCAATAACCACTAATCATCAGTAACCATTTTTGTAACTACACAGTTTTTGTATGATAGTTGATAGACAGGTACTGTTTAATTTTGCAAAGTGGTGTGATGAGTCAGCAGGTGTCAGTCTGGAAAGGGCGTGGCGCGGCCGAGGGATATACATGAAATGTCCCTTTATGCAATTGGATAGACCTGCAACCACTGATTCTGAGTTCTCTAGAAGCAATGACATCAAATGACATTTGACCCAGGAGCTCCATGGAGCAAGTCGCTTAAAATGAAAGCCGACTGCTCTTCGCTCGTAGCCAAACATCACTTCTCTGCCGTCGGTGTGTTAATCCTGCCTTTAGTGCACCAGGGGTTAGTTATTGGATCCTTTTTAAGGATTCTGAATTTGGGCAAAATCACTGGCAGACTCGTCTATAGCTTCAAATACTACTGTACTTAAAACATTCAAACACCAAATAGGCTCTTTCAAAACCTGGCTACAACTAAAGAGTTTTACCCAGTTACATCAACATTTTCTCATCGGCAATCATTGTTGTCATCTTCTCATGTGTAACTGACATTGCTCTCTCTTCATAGGTTGCAGTGTTAGAGATCCTTGGAGCAGTGTGTTTGGTGCCAGGAGGCCATAAAAAAGTATTAGAAGCTATGATACACTACCAGAAGTTTGCCTCAGAGAGAACACGTTTTCAGGTCTGTTGTTGTTTCTTACATGATTATGTAGAAATTGATAGATTACAGACCAGGTTTTGTGTGCTCCATACAGTAACTATGCTAGAGGTGTGCTTATACATAAATCTTTACAATTCCAAATTGCAAATGTTATTTGTGTCCGTTATGGTAGATATATCATCAGTCAGAGTAACATATCAACACATAGGCTGAACCTGGTTAGCATCTATGATGACAAGTGATGACAACCAAGCATTCTTTCAGAATTTTTTCCTTACTTTGTCCTCCTTGCAAGGAATGTACATTATAGACCGTGATTTTAATTGTGCCTTAGTGCCCTTAAAAGATCGCTCCAATAATCTTGACTCTACTCACATACAGGCAAGAAAAATGCTGATGCAGTCAAGTAAAGATTTAGATTTGGTTAAAATATGGAGGGAACAACATCTAGATTGAACAATTGAGTAATCCTGTTATTCAAGTACACTCACTCGCGAATTGACTATTTTCTGGTCTCCTCTGGACTCTTAACGAATCTTGGTACGATAGCATTGTCATAAGCGATCATGCAGCCATATCGTTATACTTGTGTATAGATACATCTATGTACAACTGTAAAGAGATGGAAATTTCCTGTTGAGCTTCTGCAGGATGTAAAGTTTAGTTAAGTTTTCTTATTTAGATCAGTTGAAGTTCCAGACTTTATCAGAAAAGAAACAACAGGAACTGGATTGCAACTTAACAACAAGGGAATTACCAGAGGCCATTTAAAGTATGCAGAGCGGGAAAGCACCAGGGGCCAGATGGCTTTCCTATTGAATTTTATGAGAAATTTGGGGAAAAAACTTCTGGCTCTATTGTTGGCCATGTATGAGGAGTCCTATACAAAAGGAATTCTCCCTGCATCCCTAAGACTGGCATTAATAACCTTAATTTTGTAACTAAACAATCCACCAAAGAGTGCTTTTCTTTTAGACCTATTAGTTTGATGGGATCTGATTTCTGAGATGGATAAAGCTCTTATACGCAAGCCCAACTGCTGAAATATTGACCACAATAATATCTCTAAACCATTTACTCTCCAACGATCAACCAGACAAGGGTGCCCATTATCCTCTTTACTATCTGTTGGCTATTGAGCCCTTGGCTATGGCCATAAAGGCATCACAGGTATAAATATTGGTGGTCATGAGCATCACATAGCTTTGTATGTGGATGACATCATTCTTTTTTTAAACAAACTTAAAAGACAGTGTTCCCCAATTAGTGAAATTAACTGAAACAATAGGAAATATATCAGTATATAAGATAAACAATTCCAAATCGGCACTAATGTTCTTGAATAAAAATCAAAGATTGCATACTATTATAGATGTGCCATTCACAACTACAAATGATGGTTTTACATATTTGGGAACTAAAATTAGTCCTGATGTGAAACAAATAGTTTCTTTGAATTATGACCCCTCGGTGGACAGAGTGAGTGAGATGCTGAGCCGATGGACCTAAATGCCTACATCTATGATTGGTCGCATAAATATAATCAAAATACTTGTTTTACCAAAGGTTTTGTATCTTTTCCAGTCGCTTCTACTTCCACTGCCCAATACCTTTTTCCATAACATGAATAAATTGTTGAATTAATTCATTTGGAACAATAAAATGGTCAGACTACAACTAAGGCTATTGTATTATATTATATACCTAATGAAAGAGGAGGGCTTCAGCTCCCCAATTTAAAATTATATTACTGGGCTGCTCAGTTAAGGTTAGCAATGTATTATTTTTCAGTTCCTCCCCTTCCAGCTTGGGTGACTATAGCAGAAAACAACACCAGGGCTTCCTCTCAAGCTTTACCTATACTCCACAAGTTTTATAAAGATAATTTAACAGACAAAGAATCCTTTTCTTCGAAATTCAATCTCAGTGTGGCATTCTACACATCAACATGTTGGAGACACAACTGTTCCAGTTCAGTCACTCTCTTCCCATCCTGTACTTTTCCATCCTCCCCACCTCTGCTTCACCAACCTCCCAGCCACTCCCACCTCATCAGGCAACCCAGCTCACCTGTGCACACACCTGCTTCCCATTTCTCTCTCCAAGTATATATTTACCAGCTCCACACTCACTCACCCCCTTGCCATGCAAGACTTTCCAGGGTTATTTTGCCTGACCTCCTGTTGCCGACCATGCCTGTCTTGGATTCACCTGCCTTACCTGCATGCCGGTAAACCACCTCTGCCTTCTGTTTCTGACCACCAATCCTGCCTTGTCCTCTTGGTTCCTGTTTGCCAGTGCCTGAAATACTTTTACTAGAGCAGAAGATTCAATCTGTGAAGCCTGTGCACTGTTTCCCTGCAGCCAGTTTTAAAATAAACTATCAAACTCTTCATCGATTCTGTACTTTTGGTACTGCAGTTGGGTTTATACACCACCCGTTACAGTATGATCTGGCCAGACATGGACCAAGCACAGTCAACTTCACCACAGAATCGGTTTGAGTGGATTGAGAATGTGCTCATGCTACAAGTGCAGGACGCTGTAGCTCCTCCTGTAACAGACGCTGCTGCCCACACCAGACAAGCTGCAGAGACCCAAGCCCAAGCCATCACAGCTCTCTCCACCCAGATACAACAACTGATCTCTGCTCATCCTCCTTTAGAGGTTCCAACCCCCATGCCTGAACCTCCAGGATGATCTCTGAGCCCCGGGTGGGGGACCCCTGAGCATTATGGTGGAGATCCTAGAGATCCAGGCCTTCTCGGAGGAGCTACGCAAGGTATTTGGTTTGGGAGCTTCTGGTCCTGACAGCCAGAATCTGGTCTCCATGTGTCAAGGTAACCAGTCATTGGCATACTTTTCCATCAACTTTCGAACTAGGGCCCGTCAGAGAAACTGGAACACTGCTGCACTTTGTTACGCCTTCCTGCATGGGTTGTCGGACTATATTAAGGATGAACTGTTTCCTACCGACTTACTGAGCTCACCACCTAGTTGAACCTTCGCATCTGGTCCCGCAGAAGAGAAAGGAGACAGAAAGCTGAAAACAGAACATTCTAGCCTCGCCTCAGCTCATACCCCAAGATTTCAGACTGTCTCTGACTCCTCTTCACCTGCAACTCCTGTTTCTGCTGAGCCAGAATCCACGCAGCTGGGTCGCACCAAGTTTGTAGAGTTAGAGCACCGTCGGAGGGGAAACTTCTGCATGTATTATGGTCAAGCTGGACATTTTGTCTCCTGCTGTCCGTTAAAAGCCCAGGCTCACCAGTGAGTGAAAAAGTCCTAGTGAGTCACATGGCAGTGAAATCTTTTTCCTCAAGATTGCGCCCTCTGTTCCAAGTCAAGCTTCTTCTCCCTGGCAGTACACACACTCTGGCCACTTTCATCGACGCGGGATCAAATGCCAACATCATGGTTGAGAGCTTGGCCATGCAACTGGGATTAGAGAGGGTTCCTTAGAGAGCATATGTGCAGCTCTGACAGCAGCGATCGTACGAGGCAAGGTGAGTTCATTTCTGTTCTGTTACCTGTGTGAGCTGGATAGGAGCAGCAGCAATCACAGTCAGTCACAGTTCCCATGAAGGACCGATGAAAGGAGCCTGGAGGCGGCTCCCACACGGCCACCAAGGCTGGGAGGTGATGCAGGTAAGAGAGAGCAATGTCTGCCTCGTCCCTAGGGGGGAACACCGGGAAGAGCGAGAAGAGAGTAGAGAAGAAAAGACACTGATAAGGTTGGGGACCCAGATATAGAAAAATGGCATCAAATGGGAGCAGCCAGTGAGGTTGTAGGATTCTGCATTGTCCTTATTTTACACCTCTTTTACAACCTGCTGTTTATGATGCAGAGGAATGTCTTTGTTAGGACTCCTGCCTCTCCCATGGAGTTAGGCTTTAGTTTTTCCATGTAGGCCGTGCTCATGGAGGAAAATGGAGAATGCAGGCCACACTAGGTTAGGGCCCCACAACAAGTGGAAAACTGCATTCAACACTCCTACCAGACACTAAGAATATTTGGTTATGCCATTCAGCCTTACCAACGCCCCAGCAGTCTTTCAGGCCTCGGTCAACGACATTCTCAGGGACATGATCAATAAATATGTCTTTGTCTACCTCAACGACATAGTCCATCTAGAAAGTCTCTTGAAGATCACATCCACCATGTCCAGACTGTTCTGCAACGCCTTTTGGAGAACTCCCTTTTTGTGAAGGCGGAGAAGTGTGAGTTTCACACTCAATCAGTGTCATTCCTGTGCTACATCATTGCTTAGTGTTGGTTGGTGATGGATCTGGCTAAAGTGAGAGCTGCTATGTCCTAGCCCATCCCTGAGAACCGTAAGCAGCTGCAGCATTTCTTGGGCTATGCCAGCTTTTACAGACACTTCATCCAGAACTGCAGCTCAAATGCCTCTCCTCTCACTGCTCTCACATCCTCCAAGACTTCCTTCCAGTGGTCCAGTGGTCCCCGTCTGCAGATGCTGTCTTTCCTGCACCCATTCTCCAAGTCCCCGATACGGAAAGGTAGTTTGACGTTGAGGTGGATGCTTCGGATGTAGGAATAGAAGCTGTCCTATCCAAGGGATCAACTGGTGATCCGAAGCTCCACCCATGTGCCTTTTTCTCTCGGCGTCTCTCTCCAGCTGAGAGAAATTATGACATTGGCAATCGAGAGCTCCTTGCTGTCAAGCTGGCTCTGGAGGAGTGGCAGCACTGGCTGGAGGGGACCAAACAGCCCTTCCTTGTCTGGACTGATCATAAGAACCTGGAATACATCCAAACAGCTAAGAGAATGAACTCCCGACAAGCACAGTGGGCCCTCTTCTTCACCAGGTTCAACTTGGCTCCCACAATATTATACCTGAAGCCCTTTCTCATCTGTTGCAGAGGATTGAGGCCGACACCAGCCCATCAGACACCATCCTCCCATTCCCATGTGTTGTGGGGTCCCTGACTTGGGAAATTGAGGAGAGGGTTAAAGCCTCCACAAAGGGTCAGCCTGGCCCAAGTCCCTGTCCTACAGGTTGGCTATACGTGCCTGCAGCCATGAGGTCAGAGGTACTTCAATGGGCCCATGCTTCCAGGTTGTCTTGCCACCCTGGATGTTCTCTCACAACGTTTCTGATGGTTGATGTTAGAGAACGACACCCGAGAGTATGTAAACGGCTGCTCAACCTGCAACCAAAATAAGCAGTCACACCAGGCACTGTCCGGTCTCCTACAGCCTTTCCCTGTGCCAACATCTCTGTGGACTTTGTTACTGGCCTGCCACTATCTGATGGGAGGACGGTCATCCTTACCATCATGGACCGTTTCACAAACATGGCACATTTTGTACCCCTGTCCAAGCTCCCATCAGCTAAAGAGACGGCCCAGCTGCTCCTTGACTATGGCTTCCATCTTCATGGTATTCCTGTGGACATGGTGTCTGACAGAGGGACCCCAGTTTTCCTCAGTGTTCTGGCGGGAGTTCTGCAGTCTGCTGGGAGCTACCACAAGTCTCCCGTCGGGGTTCCATCCTCAATCTAATGGCCAGACTGAGAGGATGAACCAGGAGATGGAGACAGCCCTCTGATGTATAGTGTCCCAGAATCCATCCTCTTGGTCCTATCATCTCTTATGGGTGGAATACGTCCATAACTCAGCCACCAGTCTGTCCCCCTTCCAGTGCGGCTATGATTATCAGGGCTAGGGCCTCCCTCCTGAAGGCAGCAGACTGTTACTCCTCAGCAACCAATCGTCATCGGTCTCAAGCTCCAGAGTACCAGGTGGGCCAGAAGGTTTGTCTCTCCATCAGAGACTTTCCTTTATGTGTGGAGTCCAACAAACTCAGTCCCAGGTTCATAGGGCCCTTTGCCATCATCAGCCCTGTAGTAATCCGGCTCAAGCTTCCCCGATCTATGAGGGTGCACCCGACCTTCCACATATTTAGTGCCTGCTGTTCCTCCACCACCTCCTCCTCGTCTCATCGATGGAGGCCTCACCTATGCTGTCCGCCGCATTATCCGCTCCCGAAGACATGGAAAAGGCTTCTAGTACCTCGTTGACTGGGAGGGTTATGGCCCAGAGGAGAGATCCTGAGTCCCTGCTCGACACATCTTGGACCCACAGCAGCATCCAGACCAGAGCAACATCGGCAGGGGCTCGCGTCACAGCACACCTGCTACTGGTCCTTCCATCGTACCAGACCTGGGGGAGGACTCCTCTGAGGAGGATGCTCTGTTTGTGAATCAGCCTCCCTTACAGCCCAAAGACATGCAGGTCTTGGATTCAAAATAATTTAATGATTGGGAAATGGTCCCAATAATGTCCCAGATATTTGTGTAAATGCAGAAAAGAAAAAGTTATATTAATTCATTGTTTATGGGAGTGAATGTATAGGTCATATAGTTGGGGAAGTTCCTTTGCAAGCCAAACTTTGTATACTTAAATGTGGACAAAGGAAGTGATGGCCTGTTCAGCGCTGGAGAGACTGACATATATTGTAAAAAAAAAGAAACAAAAGAACTTTGAACATTTATGGAATCCTTATATACACTTTTTGGAACTCATGATTAACCTCAACATTTCTGAAAATGTATGCATTGCTGTGATCTTTTTGTGATCATTCCTTTTTCTTTGGACATAAATACATGTGTGATTACCTAGTTTATAACTAATTTATTTTGGTTTCATTTATCTTTTATGTTACTTTATTTTGCCACATTGGGGGATAATGTGTAAAAATCAATATAAATGTTTTAAAAAAAAAAAACGAAAAAAAGAAAATCAACAATGAGCTATCAAACTAAAGTGATATTGATTTGATGAAGTCTAAAACCTTGAGGCTTTCTGGTTTTTGTGCAGACCTTGCTGGCAGATTTGGACAGATCCACAGGTCGCTACAGAGATGAAGTTAATCTGAAGACTGCCATCATGTCCTTCATCAATGCTGTGCTCAGCCAGGGAGCAGGAGAGGTAAACAACAATCCATATCTTTCTTTCTTTTAAATGGAAAATCACTGTAAGCACTTTTCAGAACCATCAGTTACTCGTGTTAGTTTTTGATGCAGTGTATTGATTCTTTTGGTTTCTTTCCTTCACAAACTCACAATACAAACCGATTTCCCCATAATACTGTATGTGTGACCCTAAGCTCCAGGCCAATTTGTAAATAATGAATTTGTATATATTACACTTTGAAAATGACTATAAAAAATAACTTCTTTTTCAACATGGTTGTCTAACTTCTTAAAGCATCTGGTCACCACTATTTAGAATTTTTTACATTAAACATTATGACACAATTGCAATTCAAATGTTTCCTTAATGGATCTGTAATCTAGCCTGCTACTGTTCTAATAATAAATAGAAAATGATTGTGATATTCCCCATTTTAACAGTATATGTAAATTATTTGTGATTTTAACCCAAATAGAGCTTGAGATGTCCCGTGACTATGTTTATTTACACCAATCAACATCTAGCTGTCTCATAGAGATCTACAGTATTGAAGCTGAGCTTCCACTGGTTTTAATTTGCTGTGCTGCTACAAGAATGTATGAAAAAAAAAATCACGTCAGACATTCTGTGATAAACAGCTTATTCTGAATGAACTACTTATATACAGTATAGTGCACATAATGAAATGTAAATACAACAGTACATATTTAAACATTTATTTTATGGCATTTTAGCGGAAGCAGAGCTTTCCTTGCTGTCATAGAGCATTTGCCTCTGATGCTGCCGGTTATACAGTGTACGTACAGTATGTTTATGGATTTGAAAAGAAATCAAAATAGGGTTGTTTTTATTCAAACTGTTGCATGATGGGATTGCGTAATGTGGTATATAAAAAGAAAATAAGGTCTAGGCCAATTATCTCTGGACGTCTTACACCAACATGTAAAAAAAAACTCTTTCAAATTATTTAATGAAACCTATTCAAAAAGGCATGGAGCACTAACAATATAGTACAAAATAACAATATTCAGCAGATGGCTGCACATCTCTGAGTCTGGTTCTGTCAGAGATTTATTCCTGGTCAAAGAAATTTTTTTCTCTCCACTGATTTGAATTGTTTGGATTTCTCTTCTCTCTGTAATGTAAAGGTTTCTGCTTCACATTTTCAGCTTCACACGTGTCCTCAGTTTGAATGCCACGCTTTCCCTTTAATATTGCAGTTGGGTACCTTACAGTCTTACCCTTGGGCATGATTTCTCTAGTGCTAGACCGGCTTCTTGTGAATAAGACCAGACATTCTTAGTAACAGGGTGATTCAACAGATACAAGACTTTTTTCAAACTCCACTATAAATGTCAGCTACCAGTGCTCAATACTTGGAGAAAAAGTGATTGCTTCCTTAATAGCTGGGACCATCTCTCAGCTGTGTACCAATGCTGCTCTTGCATATATTAAGCAGCTGAAGTCTACATTGCAAATGTTCTGAAGAAGGCTTTGTGCCAAAGCATGCACGTATTACTGTTAAATACAGTACAGATGAGAAGTATGAAAACAGTGTATGACACCTTTGCTCTTTAATTGTTTCAACCAGATATTTTTCCTGCTGATGTTTGAGAATGCTATCATTCCATATTGTTTTGTTAAACATATATTCTATGTATCTCAACATTGAGTTCATGTTTTTCCGCAGACCAGTCTGGAGTTCCGTATCCATTTGCGCTACGAATTCCTGATGTTGGGCATCCAGCCAATCATCGACAAACTCCATTCCCATGAAAACGCCACTCTGGACAGGTACATCCGCTGCACCAAAAGCTGAAACTCTGATGTAGAGTTAACAAATAAATTTCAAGACAATTTTATTAGCTTCCTGAGGTCACCTGTTACAAAATATTGTTGTCTTCCAGACACCTGGACTTTTTCGAGATGTTGAGGAATGAAGATGAGCTTATGTTTTCCAAACAATTTGATGCTGTAAGTTATCGCAACCTTTTTTAGATGCAGACTTCATGCATTAATGACACCAAACAACACATTTTTGAATCTAGTTACACACTGCCTGGGCCACACAGGATGAATGAGCAGCATGTCAGATTAACAAACCAACTTTCAGTTTGACATGTGATTACAAAATGATTACACCCTCTACATGAGATGAGGATTTCAGGTGTGTGTGTCGCAGTTCACAGCAGTGAAAAGGATCTTTGTATATAGTGTGAATGTCGATATCGTCAAATGGGTCATAAACACATCACTTTGGGACCATTCACATGCAATGACTTAAAATGCTTTAAAAATGCTTGAGTTGAGCTTCTGCTTTGTCTGTTGTTACTAATGTAACCTGTGAGTGCGACCTTCACTCCCTTCACTCCCTACCATCCCCAGGGAAACTGGAGTGGTACAGACTTTGTCTGTTCCTATTAGGGTCCAGAGTTCTCTAATAGTTTTAGACTCAAAGCCTCTGCCCTGGTCACTAAGCAGATAACTTGGGAACCCATAGTAGACAAAGTTCTCCCATAGAGCCTTTAGAACAGTTCCGGCTTTCTGGTTTTTGTGAAGTGATCAGTGATGACTAAAATGACTACTGTCTGGTTCAAGGGATAAGTAATCCATACAGACAAGCTCAAGTGGGTAAGTAACAGAAATGTTCTCCAAATGGGCAGCCTTTTGGGGCATAGCCTTTCTCCTGAAACAGTGGTTGCACTTTTTGCACTTCTCCTCAATGGCTCTGGTCATCCTTGGCCAGTAGAATCTGGCACGAGCAAAGTGTAATGCACGCTCCGTACCAAGATGGCCGGCATCATTGTGCACTCCCTGCAATGCTATTTCTGTGAACTACTCAGGTAAAACCAACTGGTAGACAAAGTTACCTCGGTCAGACCACTTCCTATACAGGACACCATTCCTGAGTTCAAGCCTTTTCCATTTCCTGAGAAGGAGTTTGACATCTGGATGTTTAAGGTTTGTCTGTCTGAAACTGGGTTTTACAGCTTCCTTCATAAAGTTGATGACACATGAAATTGATGAATGGTAATTTGAGCATTACACCAGTCAGAGTTAGTCCTGCATGGTAAGGTGTCCTCACCAAAAATACTATGCACTAATGAGGGGTCATAGCAAGAGATTCTGCAGTGAGAGGTTGATCTGCATGATGGTGGTGTTCACCTCTATATTTCACAAGATGGCATTGACATAATGGAGAGAACACTTCCTGACCCATGTCATTCGTCTCCTGTCTTTATAAGCTGTTTTTTCACATCCTCTATTCTCTCCCTCATCTTCATGAGGCGGAACTTGACGCTGGCGGGATAACCCATCTGTATCACCGTTGTCCTGCCCTGCTCTGTACTTGATGGTAAATTGGTACGTAGAACAAATGTGGTTTGACTGTTCTTTTACAACCTGACATCACCCATGACGCAGCACTGTCCCACCATGCAACCTGAAGGGATGTGCATGGAGATTTCCTGGGTCCGGGCAATGTGCTGGAAGATCACTGTATAGTCTTTAGAATCAAAATTGAGAATGAAATCTGGACTCGCTCAAGTACATGTTTGGAGAGTCTGAGTAGTACATTAGTCCCATTTAACAGGGAGGGCCCTGCTATTGAACTGACCCTCTGGCACTGCAAGTGGTGAGACAGCTAGCTCCTCTTCCCTCCCAGTAATGGACTGGGGAAAAGTGATATGAGCTTCTATGTAGCCGAGGTAGGAAACACACTGTCCACAAGCTCCCTCAATTTCAAGAAGGCCATGAATTGAACATATAAATAAGTGAGACAGGTGGTTCTTTTGGAAATGTTTAGAGACTGTTAAACTGTGAGACTGTAGTGACTTGAGACCCGGTGTCATGATGGACCTGCATGGTACACCTTCAAAGATGACAGAAGCTGCACAATCAGGGCCTATAAATCCAGGAGGTATGGATTGTTCTGTGCTACTGTGCTACTGTATTGTTTGACATAAGTTCTGCATTTGGGGTTTGGTTAACTTGAACGATGAGCAGCAAAATGGTTGAGTACTCTCTAAAATACACTCAAGAAGCCTGCCTTTCCACTACTTACAACAATATCCTTTATGGTCCTCAGAAACCATGACACTGCTGGGTCCTTGGGGCTTGGTAAAGTACCTAAGGTAATAGGGTTGATTCTAGAGATAGACCTGTCAGATGTGTACTCGAGCAGGGCTTTACCCTCTGGCTGTCCTAGCTCACTGGGGACCCTGACTACCTTAGAAATATCTCCATTAACCTCAAAGACACAGGAAAAACCAGAGCCAAAGGAAAAACCTAACTAAGGGTGAGGAGACTGACCAGCTGGCTGGGCAGGAGACCTCTGCAAAGGGACACTGAGGAGAAAAAGAGACGAGGAGTTACTACAAGGACGAAACAAAAACACGAGCAGTAAGAAAACCATACATTGAGTGAACTGATCCGAGAGTTACCACATGGCATAACGAGATGACACCAGCTGAAGTAAAGACCAGGGCTGTCAACTGTGTAACACAATTTAAGCCTGCATGACTCACACAAAAGCTCTTTTTCTTCACTCTAATTCAGCAACGGTAACACCTGTCAGCGCTAGTTGAGTTGCCAATCCGAGGATAGATGAGGGACGACCCTATGCACAGCAGCAACACTGGCGCCACAGTGTGAGGTGTTTAGGGAGCATCTGTAAATTACAGTTGTGCATGAGAATTCAGACAGCACAAAAAGTTACCTGGGTTACACTAAGCAACCAGAATGCGAGAGCTGCTGAGATGCCTATAAAGTATAAGTAAACAATCCGATTATAGATGATTGATACCATACCAATACCATTTTCCGTCACCCTAGCTTTGCTCTTTGATATGTGAAGAGAAAAAGAAAAACAATTTAGTTGTCTGGGTGCATCCACTCATTCATCAACTGATACGGGAACTTCATTTGAAGATGGAGGTTTAAAACGTCATTTGCCTGAGTATCAAAAGCACTTTCTGCGTTCTAAAAAGTTGAGATCTCAGTGTGACCCAGGTATGCCCAGAAGCTGTGTTGCTATTATTAGTGTTCATATTTGATGAGTATTTCCATTAGTAAAAGAAACGTATATGTGCATACATATTACTTTGCATGTTTACAGCCACTTTTTGTAAAAGCACTTTCTGTTCTTTAAGTTTCTGTTGCCTGAATCCATTCTTTTTTTTTTTCTCAACAAGTGAAATTGTGAAATTGTGTTTATTGTGAAATACCTGCAGGACTGGTAAATGCATGTACTAGTTTAGTACATAGGGATATTAACAAGGATATCAGTTTTGCCTATTTTACAGGCAAACCCTATGCTAAACATGATACCAGCATCAGACGCATGAGAGGAGGTACATTAGTAACATAATCTTCACACCATAAGCATCCAGTGTGGCCCAGTGGGAATAAGGGGAAACCAAAATTACTGAATGATAAATGTTACATGTTGTTGTTCTATCAGTATTATTGTAATTTTTTTTTTTTTTTTTACACAACCAACGAGTATGATGATTTATTTAGGATAAAACATACAGCATGTAGCAGCATATTTTAAGTGTTACATTTGTTACTTGACATTAACTATAACATGTAGATGCAGATCAAATGAGTAATAAAGTGAGTATTAAATGTCTTTGATATGTCACCTCAGGTCCATATAGAAACTAAAAGTGCCAGCCAGATGTTTGAGCTGATCAAGAAGAAACTGAACCATACTGAAGCTTACCCTCACCTCCTGTCTGCGCTGCAGCACTGTCTCATGATTCCATGTGAGACTTCCTCTCTGTCTGCTAACCTACAGTTTACTAAAAGATCTATGACTGTGACACTGTCAGTCTGTCTTGACACCCCTGTCTATATATCAGCAGATAAGCAGAACAACAATACACTTCAGTACTGGATGTTGTTGGACCGGATAATTCAGCAGCTGGTTCTGCAGACGGACAAGGGTGAAAACCCTGATGTTGCTCCATTAGAGGACTTCAACGTTAAAAATATAATTCGCATGTAAGTTTAGTGTTTAATTATGATGGAATGAATGAATGAATGATGTAATGGAGTAATACTGTACACGGGACAAATGGGAAATTCCAATATGAAAAAGTTCTACTAAACACAAAATAAAAACTATTTCACCTAAACAAAACATGTCAAGCAACACTGTACTGGAGCAAAATTTAGGTGTCTAGAACCACTTTATATTCTGGTGTTTTTAGACTCTTTGTTCAACCAACACACAAAGTATAATAAAATATACAGTACATTGATTATCATTATGAGTTGTGTTGTAACCATAAAGCTCTACTGTTCTCTGTTAATCCAAAGGTATTTCAGTCGATTGAGACTTTGCTAGTAGCAGTATTAAAATAATATTTACCAGCCTTAAAGACCTATACTTAAATTCAATTCAGTTTGTATAGTGCTAAATCACAACATACATTGTCTCAAGGCACTGTATATAGTAAGGCAGAAACCTTAAAATATTATAGATAGAAGCAAAAGGAAAAATGGTGGACAGAAGAAAAGCTGCAGAAGCTGGCTCTAGGGAAGTGGAACGTCACCTCTCTGGTGGGGAAGGAGCCTGAGTTGGTGCACGAGGTTGAGAGGTTCTGACTAGATATAGTTGGGCTCATCTCGACACACAGCTTGGGTTCTGGAACCAGTCTCCTCGAGGGGGGTTGGACTCTCTTCCACGCTGGAGTTGTCCCTGGCAAGAGGCACAGCTGGTGTGGGCATTCTTATTGCCCCCCCAGCTTGGGACCTGTACAGTGGGGTTCACCCTGTTGGACAAGAGGGTAGCCTCCCTCCGCCTTTGGGTGGGGGGATGTCATTGCCCATGCTCACATGGGCAATGACAGTGAGACCTGGAGTAGTGTGATTGGGAGGAACGGCCACTCTGATCTGAAACCGAGCAGTGCTTTGTTATTGGACTTCTGCTCTTGTCATGGATTGTCCATTACAAACAATATGTTCAAGCATAAGGGTTTCCACATGCACACTTGGCATCAGGATGCCCTCGGTCACAGGTTGATGATCGACTTCGTAGTCGTATCATGTCTTGGACACTTGGGTGAAGAGAGGGACGGAGCTGTCAGCCGATCACCACCTGGTGGTGGGTTGGCTCCAATGGTGGGGGAGGATACCGGTCAAACCCAAACGTATTGTGAGGGTCTGCTGGGAACGTCTGCCAGATTCTCCTGTCAGAAAGAGTTTCAACTCCCACCTCCAGCAGAACTTCAAGCACTTTCCAAGGGAGGCGGGAGACATTGAGTCAATGGGCCATGTTTAATGCCTCCATTGTTGAGGCGGCTGACCGGAGTTGCAGCTGTAAGATGGTCGTGCCTGTCGTGGTGGTAACTCCCAAACCTGTTGGTGGACTCCGGTGGTAAGGGATGCCATCAAGCTGAAGAAGGAGTCTTATTGGGCCTTTTAGGCCTGTGGGACTCCGGAGGCAGCAGATAGTTACCGGCAGGTCAAGCGGAATGTGGCTTCAGTGGTCGCTGCGGCAAAAACTCTGACATGGGAGGCGTTTGGTGAGACTCTCCGAGGTTACCGAGGTGGTGAAACAGCTCCTCAGTGACAGGGCCCCAGGGGTGGATGAGATCCTGGTCATAACTTTTATGGACAGGATTTCTAGACGCAGCCAGGGCGTTGAAGGGGTCCGGTTTGGTGGGCTCAGGATTGGGTCCCCCATTTTTTCTTTCACTTTGAGTCTGGTTCTTTCAGAGATTTCTTCCTGTTAAAAGGGAGGTTTTTCTCTCCACTGTTGCCTAGTGTTTGCTCATTGTGTGAACTGCTGTTCTGCCTTACTATGTACAGTGCCATCAGATGATGTATGTTGTGATTTGGTGCTTAATGTAACAATGTTATATTCATACCCTTGGTGTGAGAAAGTGAGTGACATTTGGATTCTTATTTGGGGAAACTACAAATGCTCATTATGTCCAAATCTATCTTGCTTCAGAATACTATGCTTTAAATAATAAGTTTACTGAATAATTTTTACATCCCTAGTGGTTCGTGTTTGGCCAAAAATCTTCTACTCTAACTTTAACTGATGGGTTAACATCTTGACAATAATGGAGGTCGAGTGAGATCCACAGGTTCTTTTAATGTCCATAGGTAGATGAACAAAGCCAGCACAGATATTGTGTTCTTTTTTAATGAAACACTTCATAGTTGTGAGATAAAGAGTTGTTGCTAATATTGCAATCTATGTGTGCATCTATGCTTTTAGGCTCATCAAGGAGAATGAGGTCAAACAATGGAAAGAACAAGCAGATAAAATGAGAAAAGGTAAATACACAAATGCACAAATTCCTAACTTGTAAAGCATTGACATAAACAAATGTAATCGAAGATATAAATAGCGTTTGTGTGTGGGTTTTCTTTGGGTACTTTGATTGAAAATATGGTTAACTGAACACTCTAAACTGACCACAGATGTGTGTATAAGAGTGAATGGTTGTTCATCACTGTGTGTTGGCCCTGTGATGGACTGGTGATCTGTCCAGGATGTGACACCTTTCACCATATTTCAGCTGGGATTGTGTCCAGGCCCCCCTATGACCCACATCTGGAGGATAAAAGTGTAGATGGATGGATGGATGATTCATAAAAATTATTCTTCATTTTAAGTTTGCCGCTGCTGAGAAGAAGTATGAAGTGTGAAATTCAGCTGTCATTCCTGCTGTGTCAGTATTACTACTCCTCTTGTGAATGACCACCAAGCTCTACTGAATATACAAGCAACGAGATGGGGCTTTCAAGAGATGCTTTGGGAGACCAGAAGTCCTTCCTCAAATGCAAAAATCCCAGGTTACCTGCACTGCTTACCATACACTCTTCCCTGAAAAATGTGCCACAGACAATGGGGAAAGAGTGCCGGTCTCAAAAATCCTCCTTATGGCTCCTCCTTGCCTCTTTCCTGATTGGAGCTTCTATCTCTCTACTGATGTTCTTTGGCTGTCCTGCAACTGCAGTAGGTCTGGCCCATCCTTCCCACCCCAATTGTTGCTGTAACTGGCTTTAGAAATGTGAACTTTACTCCTGTTGGTATAGCTTCACACCTGTTGATGGCACCAGGTGTGGATGCTCTTTTTCTGCCTTATTTATCACGCAGGATAAATGTAGCCCATCTTTGACCACTGTGCTCCACTTTGCAAGGCAGTAAAGTGCAAGGTGTGCTTGAGAGGACTGTTGGAACATTGCTATCTTGAGGCCAATAGTGCATGCACCAACATATTCTGGAGTCCCCATCCTCCCCTTTCTCTTGAATGAGGTAGAATTCCTTTGTGCATACATTCTGTAGATAGCAGGGATGAGGGTTGTTGTGGAAATTTCGTATGAGCCTGAGTGAAAGAGAAATAAAGAGTTTGAGAGTCCACCAGTTGTTATTTATTCTGCAGAAGGAACAGGTTCACAAAGCATCGAGTGGTCTGTGAAGGAGTTTGAAAAAGGGGAGTAAGTCACAGCTTCTTATAGGCAAAGATGATAACATAAGAGAAGACTGTTTGTCCATAAAAGGGAAAAGTAATAATGGCCTCGAAACGAAAATGAGCTTGATACGAAAAAGAATCAAATGGGAGGTAAACAGATACGGGAGGCTAGCACTGCTGGCAGCGCAGGGAGAATGGCCTTGAGACAAAAATGAAGCAGATACATGAGAAACATGGTTGACATGAAAAGCATGGTTGATATTATGAAATCGTGATAGATATAGGGATTTTCCATTACAGGGTGAATACCCCATTGCACTTGAAATGTGGTGCTGACTGCTTTAACAAACATTTCATCTCAATAATGAGTAACCCCACCCCCATATATTTCACCAATAAACTGACATGTCCATAACATGATGTCACTGAGTGGAGGTGCCAAAATCCCAAATTCTTTTGGGGACCTTCAGATCTTCAGTCTGGCGCTCTCTCAACTGAGCTATTTTGGCACATTTATAACTCTCATGTGAGCTTCAACCACAAAAAGGGCATGTTTCATTTTGCATCCTAATTGGACAAAAGGAAAGCATCCTACGACACTCTGTACTTCATGTACCTGATGGTGATATGTGGCACACACATATGAATCCAACATGGGCCTTTATGATGCTCATAGACCAAAATGGTGCACAGTGCAGTACAATTGTCACTGCTAGTTTCCAACCAACACAGTCATTTTCTTGCCAGTGCCCAAATGGTGTAGTTAGCAAGTGTCATGGTTTGGGGATGCTTTGCTGCAGCAGGACCTGGCCAGCTCACCATCATAGAATCCACAATGAATTCCACCGTGTATCAGAGGGTGCTTGAGGAACATGTGAAACCATCTGTAAAAAATTAAAGCTGAAGCAGAACTGGACCCTGCAACATGACAATGACCCAAAGCATACCAGCAAATCCACCAAGGACTGGCTCAAAAATAAGAAGCTGAGAGTCCTGGAATGGCCAAGTCAAAGCCCGGATCTCAATCCCATTGAGATGCTGTGGGGTGACTTGAAACGGGCGGTACATGCAAGAAACCCCTCAAATATTTCTCAGCTGAAAGAATTTTGCGTTGAGAAGTGGGGCAATCTTTCCTTAGATCGATGTCAGAGACTGGCAGACAGCTACAAGAAGCGTCTCTCTGACGTTATTTCAGCCAAAGGGGGCAACACTAGCTATTAGGGGGTAGGGTGTGCTAACTTTTTCCTCCATTAAAATACGCATTTTTGTTCTTATTTTTTTCTATGAGTAAAACAATGTTAATTTTTTGTTAAATTGCTATTAAATCACTTTCTTTTCAATAAATAAAAAAAAATAAGATTGGACATTGACATGTGAACATTTCTTAATAAAGAGCTAACTATTAAATGGGGTGTCCTAATTCAATTTTGAGTCAATTTGGTCAATTTTGAGTGCATATTTAACAGAGGACAAACATCTGATCCATCTCACATCCAAAATTGGAAAACAAGTCATGTGCAGAAAGAGACTGCTGATTAGCTATTGTATACTCATCATCTGTTGTATGAACTCATCGTCTGTTGCAGGAACTGTCTAAATGGTTTTTCATTTGACACTCAGTTTTCGCTCAACTTCTATCCCTGCAGACCATCAGAACATACAGCAGCGTTTGGAAAAGAAAGAGAGGGAGTGTGATGCCAAGAATAAGGAGAAAGAAGATATGATGGCAATGTTGAACAAAATGAAAGACAAACTGGAGCGAGAGACCAATGACTACAAGCAAGCCAAACTTCAACTGGCAGACCTGTCAGCTCGGCTGCAGCATCTCACCTCTGTATGATCCCCAACACAGAACAAACAAATGCCATCAATCACTTTTGGATTTTGTATACTGACATAATATTTTTAAAATTTTCTGTCATGCATTTGCCCCGATTCACCATGGCAAGGATTATTTCTTCATAAATAATAATACTCATAATTCAATAACCATATGTGTTTTACTTGTGGTGTCCCCACAGACATCCAATGTTCCAGGAGGACCTCCTGACACTTCTGGTGTTATAGCTCCATCCATTTCCTTTCCTCCTCCTCCTCCTCCTCCTCCTCCTCCTCCTCCTCCTCCACCAGGTGGCCCGCCCACTTTTGGCAATGTTCCCTTTGCTCCTCCTCCTCCAGGATTACTGCTGGACACTGCACCAAGGAGTAATATTCCTCAGCCATCTCATCCAATGAAGTCATTCAACTGGAGCAAACTGCCTCAGGTAGCCCACACTTAGTACAAAGTCTATTTGTACGAATCATGCTGTGGCTTTTACAACTACTGCTGCTCCTACTCTTACTGCTACTTCTTCTATTGAAAATTCCCTTTGATTACATCAGTTACGTCTATCTAGTAATGGTGTCAAAAAAACTTTTGTCAAGGGGGAGCAGACGGGAGCAAGTCATTTAAAAAAAGCAACAGCCAAATGGAATTGCTCTTTGGTGCTGCTAGATGCCACCCCTCTCTCTTTTCATCGTGTTAAGCCTGCCTCCAGAGTACCAGGGGTTTGTGATTGGTTCCCTTCTTAAGGAGATTCTGAAGTTGTCCACAATGGTATCCTTGCCAGACATGTGTGCAGAGCAAAATCAAATCGGCTTCAGACTCAGCTGAGTTCCCCCAGGTTATGGTAAAAGTGAACGAGTCCTCATGAATATGTTTACTGATGTTATTGATCAAAGGAGACACAATTTCTCATAGACTAACTTTGATTGCCACATTGTCCAATCAAGAGAAATCAGGTTTCAGACACTTCTCTGAGCAGCAGCATCACAGCAGTGAAACATTGTGACATGATGAGAGATAAGATATAAGGTGATAAAATGGACTGCAAAAAATATTATATATGTTTAATGTCCCCCTACAATGTGAAAGAGTAGTGAGGTTTTCTTGTTTAGTAACACTCTGTATTTCCAATCCATTGCTGAGTTTTGGCGACCTAGATGCTCCTAGCTACATTATTGGGTTGTTGGTGGTGGGTGGCACAATGGGCCAAAAGACCACGGTGGTTCAGGGGTAGTCATCCTTGTGTGTGATTCCCAGCTCCAATAGACAACATTCCAATGTGTCACTGGGCAAGACACTATATAAGACCTATATTGCTCCTGACAGCTGTGGGTCGGTGTGGGTGTTTATGATGTGTGATAGAAAATGCACTGTATGAATTCATGAGTGGGGGTTTGTATAGGTGAATGTTAAAAAAAAAAAAAACTGTAGTGAAAAGCAGCTTTGAGTCATTATCACGATTTAATACAGGTATTTACCAAATGTAAACGTTAACAGAGTTGTTATCAGTGAAGCCACTATTTTCAATTGATCAGCCTTAATATAAATAATATTTAGCAAAATGTATTTAAAGAGAAACTCTTGTACTATCAAGTCAACCAGCAGTATGGAATGTGCAGCTTACAGAACCTGAATTATTCAGGTTAATTATTATTAACCTGAGTTATTATTATCATTAGAACACCGGCCTGACCCTTTAATCAGCAGCTCAAACAGCAGGAGTAGTTAAAAAATACTCAAGCTGCAGTTTAAATCGAAGGTTATATCTCCACACACTGTCTTGTTGTCATGTTTCAGAACAAGACAGATGGAACCATATGGACAGAAATGGATGACCTGAAAGTGTTTAAAAGTCTAGATCTAGAGGAGTTCCAGAGGACCTTCTCAGCTTACCAAAGGACGCAGGTAAATTTGCACATCCACACAGCCATATATATATATATATATATATATATATATATTACTGTTCATGTTTGGTGAATTTACCAGTCAAAGAATAGTCTAGAGCAGTGATTCCCAACACAACAGCCCATAGTACTACAGGTGGGCCTGTAGTACTACATAAATATATAATAAATAATATATATTTATATAAATAAATGTTTTAATTTGAAGTTTTGTAATTAATTTTTAAATTGCTGTAAAATATGTATGTGTTAAAAATGTGTTACAATTATGTGTGATTCTTCTTTTGTCTGACTATATCAGGAAATACATACCAATAATTTTGTGACACTTTATTTGTAAATATCCAGAGTCAGCCAATCAGCATACAGGCCTAACATTTCAGTATTTGCATTCAATGTTAATTTGTTCATTTTAATTTGTAAACTGCCATTTATGTTGATGGATACTTACACAGTTGGAGAGTATGCACTTTGTTGTGAAGCTAAACCTTTTATATATTATGTGAAGACCAGCTGTTATAAAAACCATGCATGTGTTGAAAGAAATGAAGTTCAGGAATATAGTAAAATCGACTGATTCTTAATCTGCACTGAATTTGCACTGAATTTTTGTAGTCTTGTGTATTGATCAGATGTTTGATTTAAAGATAGGGTGGGAGATCCTGAAAAAACACTCAGAACAGGCTGTATTTTGAATTCAAACATCAAATCCCATTTCCTCCAGAGCATGGGAACACGCCATGCTTGTTCACAAAGAGTATGGAGTTCACATGGATTCATGGGCAATGGCAAAGTAATGCATAATCTGAAAACAATGAATACTCTCAAAATATCACAGACATAAAGTTACCCTAACTGTCTAGTGGAAACAGGGCCACAGTGACGTCACTTTGCAGACCTTTCTGGGCATTCACTTGTTGCCACCATTCCAACGCAGCACCAATGTTCACTCTGGTCTTGGATTGCCCTGCATCAGCCTTTTTCTTGGCAGCAGTTTCTCTCAAAAACAAGAAGTGGGCCATTATAACCCAGGGTGTAGGTTATAACGGCCCAACATTAGAATAAAGCCAGAATGTCCCTACCAATATTAGAGACAGGACAAGAGTATAAGTATCTGTGAACGCATCAAAGCAGAACAGAAAGTCACTGTGAGCGCCGGTGACGTACTGGTCCGTCAAAAGAGTGGTGACTTTTTTTAGGGCTGTCAGTCCAGGCCTTAAGCACAAAGGGAAATTATTTAAAAATAAATAAATAAATAAAAACCTTCAGGGTCCATGGAAGGGTCCAGTCTCAGTTTGGGCTCGGGAGAGATTCAGGTAAAGCTTAGGTAGCATTATTGTAAAACTTTGAAGAATCTGAGCATGCACAATTAGTGCATGAAGAGGGATATGCACTTGGGGGGGGAGGGAGGGGGTCAATGGCACTTTGATTGATGCATCACAATCCAATTAATTCATTTGATTTCATGATGATTGGATGTTGTTTTTAAAGGCCTGTCCACTCCACAGGTGACTCACAAGTTAAATTTCTGTGAAAATGCATTAATTGGTTTCAATTGGGGTGTGAAGAGGATTTTAATTAATACAGTCAAAAATGCAAAAATGCTCCATAAAAATTATCTCCCACCCCACCTTTAATGTTTGGGTTGGCCTCAGAGGATTTTTACATTTCAAAGTGGGCCCCGGCACCCTTAAGTTTAGGAATGGCTGGTCTAGAGAATGATATTGTTATGATTTACCTGCCAAGAGTTGTGTTACACTGTGCTGTATTGTGTTGGATTGTGAATCTTTGCTTTGTTTTAAAAGAAAGATACCGAGGATGACCGTGCTGTTGCTAAGAAGGTGAAGGAGCTGTCAGTCATCGACGGACGGCGGGCACAGAACTGTAACATCCTCCTCTCACGGTCAGTGTGTGTTCGGATTTCTGAATGAGAGAAAACAACAGTGCTAATGTTTAATAATGGAAATCAGACTTTAATTACAAGGATAACTTGACCAATAACCTGGCACATTGATGTCCATTATAAGACATTATATCCAAAAGTGTAGCAAAAGAAGTCGAAACGTCTTCAAGAAATTCAACAAAGTCCAGTTGCCTTTTTTTGCTACACTTTTGGATACCATGACCTGGATGACATCCACTTCAAATTAAACTGCACCTTTACACTTGGTATTAAAATGTTATTAGATCTTCCTTCTCTGCTTTATATGCACATATGGCATATGGCATTCCATGCAGTTTTCTTTTCACATATTTGAATGGGTCAGTAATCAGTAGTTGGTGAATCAATAACAATAAATTACATAAACATACATGTTTCTAGTAATGTAAAGTTTAAGCATTAACAGCACATATGGCAACAGACCAGTGATTAGCATTGTCGTTCTGTGTGGAGTCTGTATGTTCTCCCCATGTGCACATGGGTTTTCACTTGGTTCCCTAGGTTCCCCCCACTCTAAATTGACTGAAGGTATGAATGTGCATCTCTGTATGTTGGCCTGTGATAAGGTGGTAATCTGCAGAGAATCGGCAGAGAAACATTCTCTCTAGAACAAACATATAGATCGAGAGGGGAGAAATGCTTTTACTCATTTCAATTCTGTTTGATGCACTTGAAAAGCAGCACTGTGCACAATTCACTCCTGTTCAGTTACAGAACTTATGAGAGCTGAAGAAATGACACTCACACATCAAAACAAGTTTAATCAGTCAAATTCTTTATGGCCTTTAACTAAATGGAGAAAATTAAAAAAGTTTGTGTCAATATACAAAACCCAAAAAGGATGCTTGTTTTGTGTTGGTGATGTTAGAGTTGGCAGGTCTTCCACTTGTAGTTTGTCTTGCTTGTGGTCATTGGTCTCTCGTTTATGTTCTGCATTGCCATCAGATCTTCTTTCTCTTCGAACAAGGAGAACCTGATACACCTTACTGTGTGCAGCTTTAATAATGTGTGCAGCTTTACAATAAAATATGTTTTTACCACTTTGAAATAATAATGAGAATAAATAATAATACAGCACAATGTTTGAGTCAGTCAAAGGTCTTGAATTGTTCAGTAGCATTAACAAAATTGACTGTCATTAACAAAATGTAGTATCAGCATTTCCTGGTTAAACAGAAGTTGTGATTATGCCACATTGAACTATATTGTGATAGAGAATATGGCTCTTTTAAAGATTTTTTTCTTCTATCAAACCATATGTGAAGGAAAGGGAAAATGTTATTTTAGACCATGCATTTCAGTCCAATGAGGACCTTTATCTGTTGAAAACCAGAACATAGCAAACCTCAGTTAGACAGTCAGACTATTTGTTTAAAGATTTGGACTCTTTAAACCCCGTTTTATTTAATGTTACATAAAATAGAGACACGTGCCTCTTAAGTCTTGCCCTCTTCCATATAAATTCTAAACAAGTCTGCAGGTGGAGAAGAATATGTAGTATAGTACTGTATTTCCTGTAGTACATTATCTTACAGTTACAATTATTGGCAGACATTTCAAATATCCATTCACCCAATTTCCATCAATAAAGGTCCAAAACTTAGAACTAGAACTTAAACTAGAAATTTTGACAAAACCAGCATATACTGTACCTCCACACTTATGAGGATAGTTGAGATTTTTTGGATTGGATTTGTATTTTTGTGGTTGTATTAGGTACTTATAAACAGCAGTCTTGATTTACCCTGCTGGTTGATGGCTGATGGCCACCGGCCATGTGGCTGTTTATAATTTCTTTTGCAGCCTCTCCAAAAATAATTTCACCAATTTCATATGGGCCATGTCATCGATTGCATCAATATTTGCTTGTACTAAATTATGTATAAAACAGAATTGACAGTGGTTTGTGTGACAGGCTGAAGCTGACCAATGAGGAGATCCGCCATGCCATCCTGACCATGGATGAACAGGAGGACTTACCTAAAGACATGCTGGAGCAGGTACTGACACGTACACATACACACGCACAGACACACAATCTGGACTCATCAGACCACATGACCTTCTTCCATTGCTCCAGAGTCCAATCTTTATGCTCCCTAGCAAACTTTTCCGATGGCCTCACTGATTAGTGGTTTTCTTAAGGAAACACAGCTGTTTAGTCCCAATCCATTGAGTTCACTTCACATTGTGTGTGTGGAAATGCTCTTACTTTCACTGAGTTCTACTGTTGTTTTTCTACTGTTGTTTTTCTATGATTTGATTTCACCAAACGTTTAAGTGATTGCCAATCACAATCATTCAGGTTTTTTTTCCGACCACATTTCTCCCTCGAAGACGATGGTTCCCCACTATCCTTCCAGTTTTTAATAATGCATTGGACAGTTTTTACCCAATTTTCGTAGTTTCTGCAGTCTCCTTAGGTGTTTTCTCTGCTTGATGCATGCCAATGATTTGACCCTTCTCAAACAAATTTTCCACGACCACAGGATGTGTCTTCGACATGTTTTTTTAAGAAATGAGAAGCTACTCATTGCATCAGTTGGAGGTTAAATAACTTGTTGCCAGCTGAAAGATAATCGCCCATTCAGTAATTATCCAATAGGAGGCTCTTACCTATTTGCTTAGTTAAATCCAGGGGGCAACTTTTTTGGCCAGGAAGTGTAATGCTAAATATAGCTGGCCATGTAAGGAAATATTAAACCTGAAAACATGGTAGAATGACAGGAGGCTTCTCCTCTAAGGGACCACCAAGCCTTGTTTTACCTCAAATTTAAGAATTTCAAAGATCGAGAATTCAGGAAGTCAGTGGTGATAGCAAGCCTTACTAATCATTGATTAGAGGCAGATTAATTTATGCATTTGTCCCTTTGCGTTTGAAGCTTCTAAAGTTTGTTCCTGAGAAGAGTGACACTGAGCTGTTAGAAGAACACAAGCATGAGCTGGACCGTATGGCCAGAGCTGACCGCTTCCTCTATGACATGAGCAGGTAAATACCAATAAAGCCTGACGCATACTTCATGATTTTCAGTCCAACACTCTGGTCATGTGATAAGTTTTACAGCTAATTGCCTAATTTCTAAATTTTGCAAATTAATTTTGTGACAAGTAACAAGGTACCATCAGAATCTCTACTAGAGCACTTGAACTCAGGAATGATAACTATCCCAACTAATAACATCACTGAGAAAGTTGATATATACAGTAGCATCAGTGGTCCTTGAGATGCTTGAGTTACAAACAACAACATAAACCATAAGGATAAGAAGGCTAGAGGGTATAAATCAAGGCAACAAGGAAAGAGGTTAGCCTTCTATCTGAACTGCAGAGAGGTGTGGTAAAGAAAGGGATGCCTAAGAAATACAACAAGCTGTCCGTTCCTGAGGCACTAGAGACTGCTAAACAAAGATTCACAGCCCTGGCTGTTCACCTAAAGATATTCATAAGAGAGGTAGAGGCCAGGAGAATAAACAGGACATTCTCCACCAACCCATCCAACGTCTACTCTCATTGGCAAGTCAGTAAGACCACCACAGATCCACCCAGGGCTGAGATTGAGCAATACTAGAAGAGTATATGGGGAAAAAAGAGGCCTTGCATGACACCAATGCCAAGTGGCTGGCAGACCTGAGAGCAGACCACAGCAACATCCCAGAACAAGACCCAGTAAAGATCGCAACGGCAGACTTCCAAGATCAAGTGTCCAAAATGAAGAGCTGGTCAGCACCAGACCCTGACATGATCCACACCCCCTAGCTGAAAAAACTAACCTCTCTCCATGAACACCTAGCAGTCCAGATGAACCAAATGCTGGTGTCTGGGACCCACCCAGAATGGTTGACAAAAGGCCGGACAATCATCATGAAGGACCCCCAGAAGGGAGCTGTACCATCCAACTATTGACCTATAACCTGCCTTCATGAACAGAGCCCAGAAGGGTATTGGCAGTAATACCAGAGGAGCCAAGCACCACCTACTGGTCAATAGGGCAGTCATGAAGGACTGTAAGACCAGGAACACCAACCAGCCTATGACTCTATGTCACACATGGATACTGGAATGCTTGGAGCTGTGCAATATCAACAGGACTCTAAGGACCTTCATCAAGAACTTGATGAAACTGTGGGCAACAACTCTAGAGGCCAATCCATTGCACAGGTGAGCCTCAAATGTGGAATATACCAAGGATATGCATTATCCCCCCTGTTGTTCTGCATAGGCCTTAACCCCTCAGCCAGATCATCACAAAAAGTGGTTTCTGATACCATGATCTCAAGCTGTATGCCAAGTCACTGATAACTCTAGACCTTGGATGGGTTGGTGGAGAATGATAAATGATGAAATGAGAGGAAAGATGATCAGACCTGAGGGAGTAGAACTACTTGAAGGCAACGTATCAGATGTTGAAGACAGATGTTGGGATCCCACATGCAATTAGAAACCATAAAGAGGCTGCAAAGAGATCCACCACAACCAAATACCCAGACCAAATGAGACAGGTCCTCAAGATATAGCTGAAGGGTTGGAACAAGTTCCAGTTCATCAATACAGCTCCAAGTATTCCAGTATCCATGTGTGACCTTTAAAATCAGTCTACACAATCACTGTAATTGACTCTAATATCAACTGATATCACAATTAAACAGTATTGAAGTAATGAATCCAACTACTAGCTCTCTCAACCCCCATTTGTCACAGTGTACATGCACAAAAGACACAGAGCTTTCCTTTAAGTGAAATAAAAATAACAATTTATTAACCCTAATCAAATGACACAATTATAATACAGCTAATAAAGTAGCTAATAAAAATACAGTGACTGTAGGGCCATGCTTTTGCCCTACAGATCTCGGACCAAAGCACACGCGCAGCATTGAGGCTGTGGGCACGCGTGGTCGGCGCAAGATCTGTGAGCGTCTGTGAGCGAAGTCTCACAAAAGAATGAATGAGAGAGAGAGGGAGAAGGTTATGAATGGTGTGTGTACAAGGAGGGAAGTTCAAAGCATAGAGTCTAGTATGAATGAACAAAAATCACGTGCATTGTGAGCCGATGGCAGTCAAACCACATAGTCAGTCTATGAATTTAAAGTTTACACAGCCGCCGTCTCCACGCGCGATCTGTCTGCCCGCCGGACACGTGGGTGCAGATCCGACCGCAGTGATCGTATGAGGCGAGGTGCGTTGATTTCAGCTTCGTTACCTGTGTGAGCTGCATAGGAGCAGCAGTGATCACGGTCAGTCACAGTTTCCATGGAAGATCCCACACGGCCACCAATGCTGGGAGGTTATACCTGTCGGAAGGCAGGGAAGAGACCGGAGTCTGTCCTTCGAGGGCCAGAGAAGAAAGAGTCTAGGGGTCAGATATAGAGACATGGCATCGAAGGGAAGCAGCGAAAGAGATTGTAGGATTCTGCCTTGTGTTTACTTTACAACTCTTTTATGACCTGCTGTTTAAGATGCAAAGGAATGTCTTTGTTAGGACTCCGTCTCTTCAATGGAGTCAGACTATGGTTTTTCCATGTAGGCCGCTCATGGAGGATACAGGCCACACTAGGTAATAAACAGTGTGTATATATATATATATATATATGTATATATATAGATCTGTGAAATTCTCCTGTATGTGGGACCAGTGTGGACTAGGTAGAGTGGTGCCCTACCTCCCCCTATTGACTAGCAGCCACTGATCTGCTTAACAATATGTTCGTATCATCTCCATTTCATATTGGATGATGTTCTGAATAAACACTTAATAACTCTCAAACACTGATCTGCAAAAATACAACAGCAGCAAAAAAAAAATGAAACCGTTTTTTTCTTCTTCTTTTTTTTCTTTTTGCCATTTTCTGCCGACTCAAGTTCTTATGTCTATTGTGTCCAGAATCAACCACTACCAGCAGAGACTGCAGACTCTCTACTTCAAAAAGAAGTTTGCCGAAAGAGTGGCTGAGGTCAAGCCTAAAATAAAAGGTAACTGCTTCCACTGTGAAGGTTTGCAATTTGTATTGAAGAATGGTTGAGGACAGGCCTGCATTTAAACCTATAAAGTCTGAGACTAGTGTATGAAAACATATCTGTCTTCTCTTATACTGTATCTTCAAAGCTGTTGCCAGTGAGGTTGTCATTTTTCAAACTTTAGGTGGGACATAACCTCACTAGAAGAGTGGACTGCCTCTTTGTGGCATTCTGGTGGATAAACTGTTGTGGGATTATGACTGGTTATTGATTCAATTTCTTATACAACATCAATATCTGGATTTCACTAACAGTTACTGAACAACATTTTTTATCCACCAGCCGCTTGTGCAGCTGAGCTGTCCAGCAGCCCGATGCTAATGGGATTTACTCCTTAGATACCAACATTTGATATTAAATGAAAACACGTTTTTGCTATGGGGGGATCCAGAGAAAGTTGACAGTATTGAAATTTGATATCTAGAGTGGTGTTGGATACTGGGAAAAAGGTTCCCTTAGATTTAGGGGCTGTCCACATTAAAACAAGCATAAGTGAATCCGATTATTTTTTTCTGTGTTTTATCCACATTGAAATGTTTTTAGAGCATTGAAATACTATTTTTGGAAAACAAGTCAGTGTGGGAAAATGTGGGAAAATCTCAAAATGTTACCCTTTCGTTTCGTCTCTGCTTCCATGATTGTATACGAATACGAATACGAAGTACTTTTATTCATCCCCGAGGGGAAATTCTTTTGATACAGCAGCATACACATCAGGTAAGGAAGACAAGAAGAAGAACATCCAATACATTTTTTTTTTTTTTTTTTTTTTTTTT
>JAFBJR010000050.1:631600-719063 GCA_016785285.1 Brachirus orientalis
AAACCCAGTTATGTAGAGACTAATGTAGTCAAGTTAATATAAGTCCCATGAAGAGACACTGTGCAAAAGAGCATGAGCAACTGAAGCATATGTACCATACATATGCTTCATACATACAGTGAAATGTATACTTATTTGAATAAAGCTTTATTTAAAAAAAAAAAAAAGTTCTCAGTGCGTGCATCCATTATGTGCATGCTCATCTTTTTTTTTTTTTTCTCAATGTTTGATGTAGCAGTGTTACAGCACCACATACAGGCCTGGCACATGTACTACAGTGTTTAGGGTTGTTTCTGGGGGGGGGTGAGTAAAGGTAATTAGCATAGATTTGAACCAAAGTATTTCACTGACAGCAGTTTTAAATTCACAAGAAGGCGGTAATGCACAATACAGATGATAAACACCAACTGATAAGATACTAATACAGTTAGGATTTTTCTGCTTTTTCTGTTTGATACTGATATCAGTTAAATTCAGATTTTTATTAATTTAAGTGTGAATGTATTGTTGTGTTGCTGAACACATAGTCATTGTTCTCCCAGCCTTCCATGTCTGCTCTCACCTATATTATCCACTTAAAAAAAAAGACTCACCTAATTATATATCTTAAGAACATGATTAATGCTTTATCTCACTCTTTTCAACAGAAAACTGGCTAGTAAATTGCTTACTCCACCCACACAAACAAACATAGTGAATTTTATTAACACAAACGCCACAAACGTTTTGATTAGTGAGCCACACTTTCTTCCTCTGCTGTTTCAGCTCTGTGTCTGGCATCCAGAGAGGTGGTGCAGAGTGACAGACTGCGTCAACTCCTTGAGGTGGTCCTGGCCTTTGGGAACTACATGAACAAAGGACAACGAGGAAATGCCTATGGATTTAAAGTCTCCAGTCTGAACAAATTGGCTGACACGAAGTCAAGCATAGACAGGTAGAGCAACACTGCAATGTCTCTCTGTGCCTGGCCTTTTTCATAAAGGACATTTTGATGTTTGAGACAGGAAGTGTACATGTTTGCTTACTTTCACATAGTCATGTCCAACATGGATGCTTGAATGGGACAGCGAGTCATAATGTCTCCTGGAGTAAAAAAAAAAACTACTTCTCAGTAGTTTAGCTTTAGAAAAGTGAGAAGTGATGGATTTTTAACATGGTGTGTGTCTTTGTAGAAATGTCACTCTGCTTCACTACATGATCTCTGTACTGGAGAAGAAGTTTCCAAAGCTAGTGACCTTCAGTGAAGAGTTACAGAATGTGCCGGAAGCTGCTAAAATCAAGTAGGAATGAATTCACACACACACACACACACATGACACATCCATGACTTGAGAGGACATCATAATGACTTACATTCATTTCCTGAAGATTTACATTAACATTAATTATTAGCACCCTTGCCCTAACCCTAACCTTAACCTAACACTAACCTCAGCCTAACTTTAAAACATGATTTCACCTTAAAATGTAGTAATTTACATCATAGGGACTTTATTTTTGGTCCACATAAAGAAGGTCCCCACAACATAAGGAATACCAGAAATATAATTTCCTGGGGACTCCCTCTTTCCTTAACCATAACTACTATTGACCTAACCCTAACCTTAACCTAAGCATACAATACAGGTTCACACTGCTAAACCTGTAAAGACACTGCATTGGCTTCCATTTTGTTGGACAGTTTAACCAAGCCAATTTAGGTCAATTTTATTTATATAGCCCAACATTAGAACCACAATTTGCCTCTAAAGGCTTCACAGTCTGTACAGCAAGAGACACCCTATATCCTTAGACCCTCACATCAAGTGAGGGAAAAACAAAAAAAAAAAAAAACCTTTGTACATGGGGAAAAATAGGAGAAACCTCAGGAAGAGCCAGGTGTCTAGGACGGACAGTAGGTGTCACATGTACAGTGACAAGTTCAGCAGATTACAAACAAAACATCACATTTTACACGAGAGGGAAGATAAGAAGAGAAAGACCAGGAGCATTTCAAAAATCAAAAACATTAATAACAGTTATCATCATAATTTTATTCAGAATGTGACATGTGCTGTCACCATCTGGGGTTGATTCCTGCTCCTCATGAGACCCTCAGAAGAGGACAAGCTATTGGTTAAGGGCGGATGAGGATAATTAACCTTAGCAGTAATGAGTAGCTATATAATATATGGTTGTTATATATGTTATAGTTGTAATATTTGAGCTCTGGAGTCTATCTGTGAAATAAGAACAAAGAGAGAGGAAGAGCACAAACTAGGGGGAGGGAGAAAAAACAATGTTATTGTCATGATAAAAGTATGAGCGCTGAGGAGAGGAGGGAGGGAGAAGGAGAGAGAGAGAGAGAGAGAGAGAGAGAGAGAGTGAGAGAGAGAGAAAGTTGACTTGAACCAGCCCTAACTATAAGCTTTATTAACGTTTTAAGGAAAGTTTTAAGTTTAACTTTAAATGTAGGGACAGTGTCTGCTTCCCAGACCCACAGTGGGAGCTGGTTCCACAGAAGAGGAGCTTGGTAGCTGAAAGCTCTGCTTCCCATTCTACTCTTAGAGACTAATGCACGGGGGAGTGGTCTATTTGGATATTAAGGAAGATTCCAGAGCTTCAACATCCTGGACGCCTCCCTAGTGAGGAAGACCCAGGACTTGCTGGAGAGACTATGGGCTCTAATTTCGTGGCCCAGCGCAAGGTGGTGCAGCGTAGTGCAGCCCGTGTAGTGGCAATCACAAATGAGTGAGAATGCACTTGGTATCTGGCCAATCACAAGAGACTCAGTGTTCTGGGGGGCGGGCATTAGCTCAAAAACAGAGTGCCTGTTCAGAGGCTGTCAGAGAGCAGCAATAAACTGGCTTAATCTGAAAAGTCTATGAGGTTTTGACCATAGATGTTATTTAATTTATCTAAGTAGACGTCAGTAATCTCGATTTTTGGTTCAAAAAGACCATTTTATGTGACCTTTGAGTTTGCCGTTTTGTTGGGCTGTCCAAATGTTGGGTGACAATTATTATTCCCTATGTAGTGCACTCATAGTACCCCATAATGTACTGAGAAAAGTAGTGACAATTGTGTCTAACCAAACAATAAAGACCATCATGCACACTGAATTAAGGTATGTATTCAGAATTCAGATATTATGCTTTGTACTGTTCCTATGCAGTAAACTGTGGCAGTATAATCCTTATATAGACAGTATAAATACAGTATGTTCAGTGCTTGTATCACACAAATGCAAGCATTTATATTAACAATTTATTTATTAAATATTTTTGAAAAATCAGTGAGAATTCAGTGAAATATCACTTCAGGGCACCACCCTGAAAACAGGGAAAAACAATCAATTTATGCCTTTAAAATCAGTCTAATGAAATTTTTCAGTCACCTGTGCAGTATTGAAGTAATACTGGCTCCCTCAACCCCCATTTGTCACAGTACACATGCACAAAAAACACAGAGCATTTCTTACTTATTTAATCAAATGACACAGTATAAATTGAATTTGACTTGAATCAGTGAAGATTAAAAGAACAATAAAAACCGAGTTATTGGAATTCATAAATGTCACTAACTACAGCTAATAAACACACAGGCTAGGAAAATGGAGATTACAGGCCACACTAGGTTAGGGCCCCGCAACACAGACAAAAAGTCTAGTATGATGGCCACAAGCATGTTAGTTCCATATTTAAAAGTTGAATATGGTGTGGGAGATTATTTTCTGGAGCATTTTTTTACTGTATTGCTTAAAACCCTCTTCACACCCTGATCGTAACCAATTAATTAATGCATTGTCACAGAAATGAAATTTGTCAGTCACCTGTGGAGCAGGCAGGCCTGTAAAAACACCATCCTATCATAATGAATGGCCCGAACAAAATAAATGCATCATGATGCATCAATCAAAGTACCATCTACTGCTCCCTCCCCATATGCGCATCCCCCTCTTTGACTACTAATCGTGCATGCACACGCATGGAAAAGACAGCATCAGAGCTCATGCTAGCTTGTAGAGCTCAGAATCTTTGCCCAAGCCCAAACTGAGACTAGACAGATTACTGCCACCTTCCTCAGGGCCCTGATGGGCTGGGCTCATAGTCATGTTCTTCCAAAAGAATTTGCCTGTGTGCTTAACATCTGGACTGACGGTGCTGAAAAGTCACCACTGTTGTCACTCGCTCACTCTCGTCCCTTCTCACAGCATTGCTCACTCATTCGTATACACTAGTCCTGTCCCTTATATTGTAGGGACACTCAAGCTTTCTCCAAATATTGGTGGGGACATGTCCAGGATCATGGGGGAAGTTTAGATTTCAAGAAGTGTGTATGTATGAGGAACTAGCTTGAGACCTGGATGCCTGTTCCTGCCGAAAACACGGCAAAGCAGATTTCATACATTTAACAAATAATCACCGCTTCTCTTTTCCGAGTGGAAACCTGACGTTGTGTGCAAACTGCTCACTCCCTGCACCCAAGGAAAATCTGTGACTTTACATCACAGCACACAGGAGTTGTTAATCCACTCCTGGCTTCATCACTAAGTTCAAATGTGTTATTTTAGTGACATTGGTGTTTGAAATCATTTGTACGGATTTTCTATGTGATGCAAATCAGCAGTAGACCAGCAGCTCCTGCAAGCTTCAATTACATTTTTCTCTATGGAGTTTGGTGTAAGGCCACCAAGAGTTAACACTCTTCCCTTTGCAGTAAGAAGACCCAGGTTTCTGACTTGGTTGGAGCAAGGCTTGTTTTTGCATGGAGTTTGCATGCTCTCAGTGTCCTCCCACATTTCCAAAACTGTGGAATTAGGCCAGATGGACACTCTAAATTGCCTGTAGGTGTGAATGTGATGGGTCACATGGTTGGTGTAGTGGTTAGCACCTTTGCCCTTGCAGCAAGAAGTCCTGGGTTAACAAGGGCACAAGGGCCCTTCTGTATGGAGTTTGCATGTTTCCCCCATGTGCGTATGGGTTCCAACTGGGTTTTAAATGGTGTGAAAGCACATCTGAACTCTGGTCCACCTGAAAACTTGGATCTCAGTTTGCTTGCAAGCAAACCCTGGTGTGGTTCACTTACAGTGGGAAAGGCAAGCGGACTATCCAGCAACCCAAAGAGAGGAAGTGATTGAAATGATTCATGGACATGTACACACCCGAAACCTTTTGAATCCTTGCAAAAAATAAACAGTGTTTTAACATGAATGACCACTATAATGTGAAATTACAAATGTATGTAAACACAAAATGTTAATATTAATTAAAACCAGTGACAAAAGTGCCAGAGTCAAGATTTATTCTCACTATCATGTGTTTTGTGACACTGTGTCTTCCCAGTATGACAGAGCTAGAGAAGGATATTGGACATCTGAGATTTGGCCTGAAGAGCACTGAGGCAGTAAGTAAACTCATTACACCACTTTAAAAAAGTTTTCAGTTTTCAGTCTACGTATGTCTTGCCTTGGTGTGTCTGTGTGTGTCTGCGTGTGTGATGTCTTGCTGCCATCTGCAGGAGCTGCAGTTCCAGCAGAATCAGTCCTCTCCCTCTCCTGCTGACAAGTTTGTCCCTGTGGTCAGTCAGTTCATCACTGTGGCCTCATTCAGCTTCTCTGAGGTAGAGGAGTCACTCAATGAGGCCAAGGAATTGGTGAGTGGGTAACAATAACTGTTCACTGTGTGTGTGTGTTCTTGTATTTGTTAACTCTTTAGGACCTTTCTGGCATTAACACTGTCAGGACCAGTGTGTTGTACAGACCACAATTACGACCCAAAGTCCATGAAGAAAATCATTTTTTATCTCTTGGGGACAGAGGGACACAGTCACTGTGTGTCACTAAGCTTAATCTGAACAGAGGGTTTCAAAGCCAAAGCCACAAAATAACACATTTGAACAGTTGGGTAGTGCTGTTTGATGAACTATCGAGGTCCAAAACATAGGTGGGCTGCAGTCTGGATCCGGACTAAGATACCGCCCCATAAAGATGCATTTAGCTTGAAGTAGCACACAGTCCGGATAGAAAAGATCAAGAATAATAGAATGATCAAGAGAGAAAAGTAAAAAGTTACTTCATATGGTGAAATATAAAAAGAGACATTTAGACAGCACAGGGGTGTATTCAAAGAAAAAGTTTATAGTCAACTAAAATAAGAAAGCATTTACTTACTACTTCATCTTCTACCGCTTTATCCTCCACATGAGGGTCACGGGGAGGCGCTGTGTAACGGTGACACTCCCAACAAGCAACACGGTATGTGAGAATGGACTTGAGAGAACATCAATATCAATATGTGTATTTTACAACCAAGGTTTTGGCTCATCTCTAAATGCATATAGATACAGGTACAGATAAAATAAAAAAGCAGATTGTCGCAATATTTCTATAAGTACTGTATGTCCCATCTCTCTTGCTCTTTACACAGACCATTTACCTGCGATTCTGTATATTTACATGTATACAACCCCAATTCCAAAAAAGTTGGGATGATGTGTAAAATGTAAGTAAAAACAGATTGCAGTGATTTGACAATTTCATAAACCAATATTTTATTCCCAATAGAACATAAACAACATGATGGTGAAACTGAGACATTTTACCCTCACTCATTAAATTAGTCTTCTACCACTTTATCCTCCACATGAGGGTCACGGGGAGCGCTGGTGCCTAATCCCAGCTGACATAGGGCAATAGGTGGGGCACACCATGAACAGGTTGCCAGTCCATTGCAGGGCCACAGAGCGACAACCAATCATCCACTCTCACGTTCACACATACGGGCAACTAGGTGTCCAATTGGCCTAGTCTCCAAATCTTCAGTTTTTGGACTGTGAGAGGAAGCCGAGAAGCCAGAGAAAACCTACGCACACGGGAGAACAGGCAAACTCCATGCAGAATCATGAAAAATATTAGCTCATTTTGAATTTGATGACAGCCAACACATCTCAAAAAGTTGGAACAGGGCGATGTTTACCATTGTGTAGAACTTCCTCTTCGTTTACTGTCTGTAAAGGTCTGGGAAGTGAGGAAACCCTCGATTTTGTGTTTCATGATGCACCAAATGTTTTCTATTGGTGAAAGGTCTGGACTGCAGACAGGACAAACCAGCACCTGGACTCTTCTCCTGTGAAGCCATGCTGCTGTGATGGATGCAGTATGTGGGTTAGCATTGTCTTGCTGAAATACGAAAGGCCTTCCCTGAAAGAGACATTGTCTAGATGGGAACATATGTTGCTCTAAATCCTCAGTGTATATTTTCAACAGCATTGATGGTGCCTTTCCAAATGTGTAAGCTGCCCATGCCGTAGGCACTTATGCAACCCCATACCATCAGAGATGCAGGCTTTTGAATTGTCCACTGATAACAAGCTGGATGGTCCCTGTCCTCTTTAGTCCACAGGACACGGCGTCCATGGTTTCCAAAAGGAATTTCAAATTTTGATTATATGACCTCAGAACAGTTTCCATTTTGCCTCAGACCATTTTAACTGAGGTTTGGTCCAGAGAAGACAGCGGCGTGTCTGGATCTTGTTCACAAATGGCTTCTTCTTTGCATGATACAGCTTTAACTTGCATTCGTGGATTGCTCAGTGAACTGTGTTTATAGACAGTGATTTCTGGAAGTGTTCCTGAGCCCATGCAGTGATTTCCGGTAGAGAGTCACGTCTGTTTTTAATGCAGTGCTGCCTTAGGGCCTGATGATCATGATCATCCAGTTTTGGCTTTTGGCCTATACATGATGGTACTGATGATATTATACACTGCAGATGGTGGGATCTTCAAATTTTCAATTTTACAATTTTTACGATTTTTTATACAGTTCAAAGATTGGTGAACCTCTGCCCATCTTTTCATCTGAGAGGGTCTGAAATTCTACTTTAATACCCAGTTGCGTTACTGACTTTTTGCCAATTATCCTAATTAGTTGTCAAGTGCTCCTCAAGTTGTTTTTGAATTGTGCCATTTACTTTTCTTTTTTCTTTTCCATTTGCTTTTGTTGCCTCTGTTCCAACTTTTTTTTGCGATGTGTTGCTACCGTCAAATTCAAAATTAGTTTGTTATGTTGTTCATGTTCTACTGGGAATAAAATATAGGTTTATCACATGTGAAAATCATTGCATTTTGTCATTAATTTACATTTTACACAGAGTCACAACTTTTTTGGAATTAGGTTTGCATTTATGGAGATGAATGGGTTGCTGACTGATACTCATATGTTCCTAAACTTTATGTTTCTCCCATGTGATGGGAGCCATGTTTTCTCCTTATATATAAAAAAAATAACTTTTCTTTTGTGTCTACTGTTGAAGTTTAGGAAAGCACTGAGACACTTTGGAGAGGACTCCTCCAACCTGCAGCCAGACGAGTTCTTTAGGATCTTTGACACTTTCCTCACAGCTTTCTCTGAAGCCAAACATGACATCCAGAACATGGCCAAGTCCAAGGAAGAGGAGGAGAAAAGGGCACTCATGGAGGCACAGGTTAGCAAACTTTAACAGATAAGAGAGGGACATACACTAAGTATACAGTAGTGGGTGTGTGGAATACATTCATATTGTATTTGAATTACACTGCATTGCATTTACATTGAAACTCAGAAGTCGGAGTGACATCACCCCCCAAGTTCTCCACATTCCAGTTGAAAAGTCAAAAATGCAAATGTATCACAGGCTAGTAAGTAGTAAGCAGCACTATGGGCTCTAATTTTGAGGCGCAGCGCAGCGTAGCACAGCCTGCGCAGTGGTAATTTCATCTGGCGCAACCCCGTGCATAGCAAATTTGGTAATTTGGTAGACCGAGGTGCACCGAGATGGGTGTGGGGATCATGTGATCATATATTTGGCCACTGCCAGCTTGGAACTCCCAGGCCAGAACATCAGTTTCCTCCTGGGAGAAGTTTGTCTGACACTGCTGCTGTCTCCTTCATCCATGGCAAAAGAAAACTAGCACTGTGCCTCGCTGCGGCACATTTAAAAGGTGAGGAGAGGAGCTCATTTGATTGGTGTAGGAGGGACGGACGCGGGACAGAGGAGTACTTGCGGCAGGCTGCAACGGGCTGCACTGCACACAAAACTTGCAAAATGTGCCTGGACACACCCTCGCCTGTGCCGCGACTGGTCTACGAAATTAGAGCCCTATGTGTATGACTGATTTACAACAGAAGTGCTATTAACACTAAAAGTAGCAGTGTTTGTACTGTGGCAGCCATCTTGGAATCCTGACCTCGATGCTGTGTAAGGTTGCTCCGTTTCCGAGTTAAAAATATAAGGTTAGGAGGCAATTCCTCTTCAGAAATACCCCATGACCCCATTCGGAGTTCCGACAACAAATGAAATGCAGCATTACCCTAGAAAATGTGGTGATGCACTTTGAATATGTTCATTAATTTAAAAAAAATAATTATAATTCATGAAACCTGTTATAACTTTTATATCCAACTCATTCATTCACTGATAAATGTAAAAGTAATGAAAAAGTAAAATGTAAAACACCCACTCTTTCTCTGGCATGTTTTAGCTGAAGAGAGACAGAGAGCAGAAGGCCAGGAAAGCTGAAGCAAACAAAGAGGAGGGCGAGTTTGATGATTTGGTGTCGGCTCTGCGGTCTGGAGAGGTGTTTGACAAAGATATGTCCAAAATGAACCGCAGGAAACAGCGGACGCACAACTTGCTCGAAAACAGCCGGGAGAGGCCTATCGGAAAACCCAACTAGTAGCAGGAAACTAGCAGTAAACAAGAAAGTTCATCTTTTTACTGCAAATGTGATTGTGTGAGGTACTGACTGTGCTGAGCACAACCACTGCTCTGAGAACCAGCGTGATACACAGAGGCTCACTTTCACTGATAACATGGGTTCCAGTGGTGACACAAAGAAAAAACGATTTTTCTTTCGATTTTAACTAAAAAAGGCTCACCAAGCCTAGTTTAAAGGGCTGTATACACGAAAACAAGTTTAGGTGAAGGTTTTTTTTTATTTTATTTTATCGACATAGAACTAGCATTTTAGGAGCACTGAAATTTTTTTTTGAAAATGGGTCCCAGAGTGGGAAAAATTCAAAATGCTACTTTGGGAAAATGCTGACTATGACTATGTCACATAGTCCCACCTCTCTCTTGCAACTGCATTCCCTGTTGCTCTTCGTTGTTGTCTTCCTCTCTTCATGTTTGCAGTTCTACGGTCAATTTGCTTGATGATATACTTTTGTTTTCTTAGTCACCCTGGCTTTATTCCTTCAATCTTACATTTCTGTGATTTTATGCATTTTAATGTTTACTTGTTTAATAAAGCTTTATTTTTAAAAAAAAAAGGTTAATACACAGCATGCAAGCTGTATGTACATGCGCAATGTCTCAGTTTTTGGTGTAGCAGTGTTACAACGCCACATAGAGGCCTGGCATGGAAAACTTGTTAATGGAAAACTTTTTCAAAACAAAGAAAAAGATTGTGCATGGAAAGTCCTGTTTTGTGTGGGTAAGGCCTAAGTTAATAGCTTCATTATGTAACTTCTGACACCAATAGCGACATTATCTCTCTATGATGAGATACCTCACTCATGTTTAAGAGAACCAGGGATAAGTCTTTAACCTAAAGTTGTTTTTCAACATTGATTTTATTATCGCCTAACTCGTGTTCCAGAAAAGTGGGGTGAAGTTCTGAATGTAAAGTTCACTATCTCACACCACTAGTGTTGCTGTTATGTTTCAATAACACAGGACAATTTTTTGTACGGAGAGTTTTCATACAGTCAGTGCACAGATGTGAATAGATGTGCATTTGAGACATGGGCGCTTGTTCTTGCTCAAAACATGGCTGCCAGTGTGGACGTTAGGTAAAACAGATTTTAATCACTTAGCAAAGGCTCACCTGTGTTCTTGGGCGGACGGAAATAGTGCAATGAGTGAGTTTTCACATCAATTGCGTTTTTGTGGCCTTCGCTCCATTTGCTTGAGTTGAAAATGTTCAACTTTGACACAAACTTAGCCTCATACAATGACACAAGAACTAATCAGCACTACTGATGTCAAGCCTCTGACATGAAGTCACATCCGTATCCAGTGACCAAACAGACTCATAAATTTTGTCCCAAAAAACACTATACACTTCTATACGCAAAATAAAACACAGAGAAAGTCGTGAGGGGCTGATAGATGTCATCAGCATCATGTGAACTCATTTTACTGTGCTTTGAATGATGTGGACCTTTTTTATACTTTAAGAAGCACTGGGGCTAAGGCCCCGTACAGACTTGGTATTTATATCTGTCCTGGGAATTCACTGTCCACCCCTGGCATTAATTTACGTGCTAGAAGTGTCATCTGTGACCATTTATAGCTTTGATTTTCCCTGTACATATGCAAACACACAAAAAACCAAATTATGTTTTTGTAACCATTTGTACACAAAGGTATGTTTGTGGTTAAACAGTGTATCATTTATTCTACATGGTGGCATTCAACGTTTTAAATCGGCATACTGCAGTATACTGCAATATTCATATGCACACTCTTGTTTTATAGTTGAAGGTATTTTAAACATTTTTTCTTGGGGTATGTTGCATTGATAAGACATGCTAATTATTGCATCTCATGGGAAGCTCTCTTAATGAAAATGGAATATAATAATTTCAATCATGTGTTTTTAAGTGTACAGAGTGGGTCTGTCATCTTTTTATGTCATTTAGGGAAATGATAGAGATTCCTACATGCTAAGAATTGGAGTATGATGTAATGGGTAACTTACAAGGTGACCACTAGTTACAACTATATCCTCTACACTGAACCTTTAAGTTACTGTTTGTTAAGTTACTGGTAATGGTAGTAACTTGGACCAGTATTTATCTGTCACCCTTAATTGAATGACATTCACATAACAACATGGCTTCTCCATTCCATAATGATTGATGTTTCTCCTTGTGGTTTGTTTCAAAAGGAGTCATTTTTGCACAGATTTGTTTGTGGGGTATTTTCCTTAATATTAAACATTTGTTAAATTGTAAATAAATATATATATATATATATATATATTTAATTTAGCCGTTGTGTGTATGTCTATAGAAAAGGCTCTGCTGTTGCCATCAGGTAAAATAAAAATGTGTGCATTTTAATTTGTCAGTTTCTTTTTTTCTTTCAAGCATTGAATGTACAGTGTGTAAAATATCCCTCACCTTACAATCCCCTTTCTAAGTGTGTTAGAGACTCTACAGAATGAAGCCTTCAGTTACCATCAAAACTCAAAAGATGTTTTGGTGGTTGAAGCAACCAGTTCTGTCTGTGTGATGGAAAACCTCACCACCATGTATGTGGTAAGTTGTTCCAGATGGTAATGATAATGAATGTTTTAGCATCACCACTCACTCATTCTCTACCGCCTATCCACCGCCTATCTCCAGCTGACATGGGGCGGGGGGCGGGGTACACCCTGGACAGGTCGCCAGTCCATCACAGGGCCACATAAAGACAGACAACCATTCACTCTCACATTCATACCTATGGGCAATTTCGAGTGTCCAATTAACCTAATCCCCAAATCTGCATGTTTTTGGACTGTGGGAGGAAGCCGGAGTACCCGGTGAGAACCCACACACCACGGGGAGAACATGCAAACTCCTTGCAGAGGACCCCTTGTCCCAACCAGGTTGTGAACCTAGGACCTCTTGCTGCCCACTACACCAACCGTGGGCCCTTTAGCATCACCAATTTCACATAAATACAACTTTCTCTCAGTACTCAAGATAGGTACATGACAGTAACATTTTTGGTGAACAAAAACATCAGCAAATTGTGTGTGCAGAAAAAAGCTTTAAAAGGTACAGTCAACTAAAGATATTAACACCTAAATACTGTGCTTACAGTTTTAAATGTTTATTCCACAAAAATACACTATTACCCAACTATAGCAAACCCATAGGGGCCAATAGTGTGCTGTTCTTCCGTACATTTAGTGTAGCGTTTTGTAACATCATAATAGCATTGTAGTATCGTAGACTGCACGCAGCACACTGCATAACTCTGACCATTTCCTGCAGGGGAATTGTCTAGTTGCTACTGCTATTGTCATGCACTAAAGTGAGGTAGAAAACCAGCCACAGCCTCATTTTCATCTCATCTAAACAAGCTGTTCTCCGAGCACACAAGCACAAAATGGACCATCTACACCGTTAATGATTTTTATTGGCACTATATCATATGGTGGTGAGTTTAGGTAACACATTCTCTATAAAGAATTATGGAAAATATCTCTTTTCCAAACAGGTGCTGTAGTATAATTTAGAGGAGACCAACAAAGTGTGACGTACACTGAATTATGATTAAGACAAATTGAACATTTGCTTTGTCAGTGTTGCAATTCGTAGATGGGCCCTTCATGCTGGTATCACAGCCAGTAGTGTTAAAATCGACCCCTTGTGTCACAACAGTAATACGTTTGCCTTATGACAGTTGAATAGTCAGTAAAGTAATAACAAGGAATCAAAGAATAAAATACAGCATGATATAAAATAATGCAGTCGACAAGAAGATGAATTTAAGAGGATATTGTGAAATACTAAGCAATAAACTTAAATATTGAGCCTTTATGGTCCACTTGCAGTACCTCCACGGCCCACGAGAGGGATGTGGCCCGTTATTGGAGAACATTAGTTCATACTGTGGAAGTTGGTTACTTTGTCGCCCCTTGTGGATACTTTTGCATACAGAAAGAAAACAAATCTTCATTCAAGAACACGAATCAGTCAGCGGAGTGCTTTAGACATAGACCAAACAAATAATTGACTTTACCACCCCTAAACATTTCATGAGATCCGCTGTGTAAGTGTAAAAGTCTCTTCCGGTTTACTTCCTGTTGTGCACTGAGACGATGCGTTCACGAGCCGCTATTAGCCAACAACAACGACGGCGTCGTGGCTACGGGTTCAGCCGCTGCTGCTCCTTTGACTTCCTGAATCCACAGCATCACAGTGTAAAAACCGTCTGCTTGGAGGAGCCCACGCTCACGCTCTGTCTTCGTCGTCGCCCTGTGCTGCTGTGATGGTGGAGGCTTCGGCTGCCTGCCTGTTCGAGGACATCCAGTATGAGGACATTGAAGTGGAAGCGGTAAAGTTAGAGTGAACCTGGAAACGTTAGCTCTGCAGTTGTTCGCGTCTGTTGTTTAACTGTCACGTAGAGTGGAGAAAACGCCGACGTCCGAAGAAACAATTATACGCAAAAACGTAGCAACCAGTGTAGAAGCAGTGGACTGTTGTGGAAGTGCAGTGTCCCGTAGTGTTTACCTGTTGGTGCTGAAGAGTTAGTCCAGCTGTCCTCTGTCCACTCATGTTGTCTTGTCTGTCCTCAGGCGGTGGGCAGGGGGACATTTGGAGTCGTATTTAAGGCCGTGTGGAAAGGAAAGGATGTGGCAATCAAGACCATAGAGAGTGAGAATGAGAGGAACGCTTTCCTCGTTGAGGTAAGGCCATCGTCAGACCTACTTTCGACTGTCGTTAAAGTGCTGCAAGCTGTTGTTATTATTGGGGCCCGAGCACTGAGTGGGATTAAGGCCTTAATAGTTTTCTTCTGACTATTTTTTCACCTCTTCCCTCCTCTTTCTCCAAAGGATGGTCTTTTCTGAAGCTTGGTCAAGCATAAAAACTTTACCAGAATTCGGAAATTGAGTCTGATTCACCCTTTAAAACAGGGACTGCAACTAACTTATTTTCTTGAGTAATTGTTTGGTTCATAAAATGTCTGGAGGTACTGAAAAAAGTGGACCGGCCTTTTTCAAACCTCAAACTGAGACATCTCATGTTCTGTATAGAACATAACAGATTAATCATTATAAAGTTAGTTAGCAATCATTAAGTTGTTGCACTCCTACATTCATTAGTTTTCTATTAATTTTTTGGAAATATTCAGCTTTTCCCCCATTAAAAATGAACAGAGTTCATGTGTGCACCCCTGAGTGTGAGGGCCTGGTTAAGCTCCAAGATGAAACTTATGTCACTTAAATTGGAACGCAGAACTGGGGGTGACGTCACCCCTGAGTTCACCACGATCCAGTTGATCGGAAACAGAATTGTGTCTCAGGGTAGCCATTGTTTGAAAATACCAGTGGATAACAACACTGTATGTGTAATGTATACATTAAAAATATGACAGTACTATGTGTACGACCAATTTAATGTAAAACAAATACAACAGAAGTGTAAAGTGAAAGATTTCCTATGAAAATGGAACACAGCATTAGCCCACACAGATGATCCTGCAGGGCATTCTGAAAAGACAACTTTAGGTCCATAGTCCATCTCATTTAACATTGGTTTCACTGCCTCACTCATATTTCAGAGAACTGGGGTTGATTCCTCAGCCGAAAGATCTCTCTCAACTTGTTTTCCTACCTACTCGTGTGTCAAAGAACCATGTGTAATTCCTTAACCTAAAGTTTGCAGCGGTCTCATTTTACTGCTGTAGTTGTTATGATTCTTCTGCCCTCCCTCTGTCGGTAAAATAAATCACTCTGTGTCTCTACAGACATGAAAACAAAATATTTAATTTTTTTAAACCTTTATTTATACAGGTAGTCTCATTGAAAAGTGAGGTCTTATTTTCAAGGACCTGTTTAATCCTGATTAATCTGTTGATTGTTTTTTTTCTTTTTGATTAATCAATTATTTGTTTGGTCCATAAAATGTCAAAAAACGTTGATTGGTGTTTCCTAAAATGTCAAAAAGATGAATTGTCATGTTTTGTTCACTAACCTGCATTATTAAGTTTTGAATGATTTATTTGTTATGGAGAAAAGAAATTATTACATTTGAGAAGCTTAAAAATTAGAGAGCTTCTTTTAATTATTAAGAAAAGCTTAAATCTATGAATCAATTATCAAAATAGGTGACGATTAGTTTTGTAATTGATTAATAAGAATCTGAACATGTTAGGTGGCTGAATTTTCCTGGTAGCTGTACATATGCTGCAGACAGACTGTAAATCATTCTCTCTAAAGGTTTTTCCCATCTGTGTACAGCTCCGCCAACTCTCCCGGGTGAATCACCCCAACATAGTAAAGCTGTATGGCTCCTGTGATAATCCAGTAAGTAAATCAACACTCAACACAGGTCAGTAGCTCTTGTACTTACCGTTATTCCTATCCCCACTTCTGGTGCGTCCAAAAATGACGGAACCAGCATTGTCCATGGTAATGAAATTAAAAAATGAACCATTATATTAACCTGTTGAACTTCAAAATGGATGATGTAATCATACCTTTTGTCTTATTCTGCACAGTGTGAAAGTAACACTAAAAGTGCCAATTTAACACAATTTCTGATGAGGACAAGATTCAATCAGGATTTGTGTTAAATTTAACTCATTAAGACTTGTAAGAAAGTGACGCAATGTAGTTTTTAAGCTCAGGCCCCCCCTAAAGTTGGAAAACAGCACTGTCTATCGCAACCGTCATTAAACATACGCCATGGTAACGTGCACTTGTTGACAAACCAAAGATCCCGGAGAACTCTAGCTACTGTATGTCTTCAACAAGCATGTTAGCTACAACTAGCAGCTATGGGAAAAACCACTCCACTATGTGAATAACTTTGAATTTTGAACATGAACGGGAAACACCATCCCTTCACTAACACCACGCAGCAAGCACCAACGCACTATGTTTAGTTTGTAAGTGAATGGTCTCTACTTACGAGTCCAACAGTAGAGCCAGGTCGCTATCACTCCGAGTCTCTCTGAGTCTCTTAGCAGGACCAATATTCACCTATGTCCAGCATCTTATCCTATCACTCTCCCACTTTTCCTTTGACTCCTCTGACAAAAGCTTCACACCCTTTGTTATCTGTGCTGTCGCTTCCATTTCCAAACTTTATCGTATCTGCTTTTTGTCCTCACAGAAGAAGCATTTTGGCAGCCTTGAAACACGTTTTTTTGAAAAATCGGTCACAGAGTGGAAACATCTCAAAATGTTTGGTTGTAGACAACCGATATGCTACTGTAGGTAAATAATGATGCCATAATCCCACCTTTTAGTCCCCTGCTCTGTGATTTTATACACTGTAATGTATACTTACACAAATAAAAAACTTTATTTAAAAAAAATGTCCACAGTGCAGATGGTCAGTGTTTTCTTCTCAGGTTTTGGTGTATATCTATAGCAGCAATACAGCAAAAACGTTCAGACCTGGCAAATGAACTCCAGAATTTAGGGTTAGGGTTGTAAACTGTAGGATGCTCGTTCATAGCAGAACTAGTGCTATCCTGCAGCCAGGCAACTGCAATACTGTTGAGGCTAAAATGTTTGTGATCAGCGCACTATACAACTATATATCAGTTTTAAGGCTGAAACAATTCCTCGTATAATCGTCTAATTCGATTACTAAAATTACTAAAACTCTCAAGTGTCACACGCATTTCAATAAGTTCACAGGCTCACACATGTGTGCGTAGTGCATTCATCCAGTTGTTTTGAATTTGCAACCTATCAGCTAATCAGAAAATAGTATTTCTTGTTGCCAGGTAAAGTCAAAAAGGAGGTTTCCGTTGCAAGTACGTGTTCCACGAACGCGCATGAACACTGTCAATGCGTGCACTAGTGATGGCAACTAGGTGTACTGAATCGTTCCAATTCATTCATTAAATATATTTGTTCAAAAGAATCGTTCACTTCTTCCTGCATGACCGAAGCACAGACTATGTCTGACGTAGTCACTGAACTGATACACAGCTGAAAGGGTTTTGATTCATCTCACTATAGCCAGCTATCGATAGTGCTGTCACTAAATACACCAGACTCAACTGTTAAATGTTAAGATTTTAGGAATTCCTTAATAAACAATGAAGATTAACACCCATTTTCAGGGGTTTTGATTCTTTTAAAGTGATCTACAGCTTGGCATGAATTGGCATTGTTTCTGGATTTGCTGAGCCTGATTCTGAGGTTACCAGTACATACGTGGCGAGGGCTGACTCATTAACTGAAGAACCGGTTAACATAGTGTTTCCTCACTGTGAGAGGAAGTGGGAGCTGAATGGGTTGTGATTCAGCTAACTGTTGCCAGCTTTAGTTAGGGCTGTCGCTAAATACACAGCCTCCTTTGTTAAATGATAATAAGATTTAAAAAATTTCCTTGATAAATGTTGAAGATCATAAGCACATGTTTAAACCGCTGATTCATTCAAGTCTTAAGTTCAGTGAGTGAACTGGTTTGTGGTGTTCGCTGCCGACTCTTTCAGTAAGTGAATGAATCACCTGATGAACTAGTTCATGTACTGTTTCCTCGCAGTGAGAGTATTTGTCTCAGTCCGCTGTTTTTGTTTAGCGTAACAAACAAAAAACGTTTGTTACGCTATGATAATTTTACATTATCTACTGACTTAAACATATCACTTTACTACATCTATCTATTAGTTTCTGAATTGCCCGAGTTAAATTAAATTAAGATATTTAAGTAAATGTACACTGTCCTCTCATTACAGACCAGCCTAACGTTTAAGTGTATTTACTGAGAGTAAACAACGGGAACTAGACTGTGTGTCTTTATGTTCTCGCTTTAAGTGTACTCGTTCAATATGTGTCTGACCGAATCACTTTGGCCCATCCGCTGCCACTGGCTGCTGTCTAACTCGAGTCACAGCAGAGCTCAGCCGAACTGTGATTAACTAATCGTTTCAGTAAGTGATTCAGTTCAGTTCGTTCACTTAAACAGTTCGTTCTGTTGGATTACAAATATATAAAATGTTTAAATCTAGGTTCCAACATAAAAGTATATGAATTACTTTAAAAAGGCATGTACATTGGGTTTTACATTTTGAGGTCAAGATGATGACATCAAGTCTGGCAGCCCAGGTGACTGAGTCAGTAACCTTTTGTCTTTATGCATTTACTGACCACTGGGCAGAGTCAGAAGTTAAATGTGAATCCTAATCTTACGGCCAGGCAGTGCCCTTGATTTCTATGACAATGTGAAGGTCTGAGCGATAGTGTGACGCTGATTGGATTAGCACCTATGCATTTAACTACACTGTTTATGCTGATGACCGAAAGAACAAGATCGCGAATACAAGCGGCCGAAATGAGTTTCCTCCGCAGGGAGTCTGCGCTCTCCCTTAGAGATAGGGTGAGAAGCTCGGTCATCCGGGAAGGGCTCAGAGTAGAACCGCTGCTCCTCCACATCAAGAGGAGCCAGATGAGGTGGCTCGGGCATCTGGTCAGGATGCCTCCTGGACGCCTACCTGGTGAGGTGTTCTGGGCACGTCTTACTAGGAGGAGGCCCCAGGACTCACTGGAGAGACTATGTCTCTCGGCTGGCCTGGGAACACCTCGGGATTCACCCAGAAGAGGTAGAAGAAGTGGCTGGGGAGAGGGAAGTCTGGACTTCTTTGCTTAAGCTGCTGCCCCCGCAACCCGACCATGGATAAGCGGCAGAAGATGGATGGATGGATGGATTGATGAATGTTTATGCTGATGAGATCAGGGCTCTGAAAATTCCATTACTGGGCTGATTCCTGTACTGCATTTGCATGCTTTGATTAGATTGTCTCCACCTCTATCTTGAAAAGTATAAAACTCCTCTGAGTGCTGAGCTATAGTCAGATGACTCCAGCGATGAACAGTGAGTTCTCTATAAAGAGTAACTTGTGCTAGAAAAATCTCCCGTCTCCTGGTCTCTGCTTCAACAAGGAAACATTTTCCAACAGTTCTTTTGAATGAATAATTCGCGAACGAACCAACACAGGTTTAGAGGTTTTTACGTGTACAGGTTTCAGGCGAGATGGAACTGAAAGGCCATAGTCAGATAATCACTTCAATTATATTACTTAATTTATTATAATAGCTACTTTTTGTAAGTTTGAAGTGTAAAGAGTATGAATGAACTCAAAGTTTGACTTATTATTATTTTTTAATATCAATTTATTTGATTTAGTGGAAATTGTCCTTTAACATACTGGGCTCTAATTTTGTAGACCAGGCGCAGTGCCACGCCAAGCGGGTGTGTCCATGCACATTTTGCAAGTTTTGTGCACAGCGCAGGGGGCCCAGCAGGGTGCAAGTACTCCTCTGTCCTGCCTCAGTCTCTTCTACCAGCAAGTAGCAAAGAGAGGGAGAGAAGGTGTGACTGGGTTTAACACAGTCTTCACCAATCAGTCTTCACCAATCAAATGAGCTCCTCAGACGGAGGAAAACTGATGTTCTGGTCTGGGAGGTCCAAGCTCGCAGTGGCCGAATATATGGTCACAAGAACAGACCCTCCATGGGCTGATGATGCAAAAGGAGCTTACCAATATTATTAATCAGGTATAAAAAAAAAAGTGTAAAAAAAAACGATTCAATGTAATAAGAAAGGCCAGCCAAAAGCTCCGGGAGCGGCCCAAAGATTACAGTGTAAACAAATACCATGTGAATACCTTTTGATTAACCCTCTTCCAGATCCAACCGGGAGTACGCCCCCTCAGGTGAACGGTGTAGGAATTACAACAGTTTGTATATGTGCCTCCCACTTTTTAAGGGACCAAATGTAATGGGACAAATTAACAATCATAAATCAAACTTTCACTTTTTAATACTTTGCAAATCCTTTGCAGTCAATTACAGCCTGAAGTCTGGAACGCATAGACATCACCAGATGCTGGGTTTCATCCCTGGTGATGCTCTGCCAGGCCTCTACTGCAACTGTCTTCAGTTCCTGCTTGTTCTTGGAGCATTTTCCTTTCAGTTTTGTCTTCAGCAAGTGAAAACCATGCTCAATCGGATTCAAGTCAGGTGATTGACTTGGCCATTGCATAACATTCCACTACTTTGCCTTAAAAAACTATTTGGTTGCTTTCGCAGTATGCTTCAGGTCATTGTCCATCTGCACTGTGAAGTGTCCAATGAGTTCTGAAGCATTTGGCTGAATATGAGCAGATAATATTGCCCAAAACACTTCAGAATTCATCCTGCTGCTTTTGTCAGCAGTCACATATACATACATGCCCACGCCATGACACTACCACCACCATGCTTCATTGATGAGGTGGTATGCTTTGGATCCTGAGCCGTTCCTTTCCTTCTCCATACTCTTCTCTTCCCATTACTCTGGTACAAGTTGATCTTTGTCTCATCTGTCCATAGGATGTTGTTCCAGAACTGTGAAGGCTTTTTTAGATGTTGTTTGGCAAACTCTAATCTGGCCTTCCTGTTTTTGAGGCTCACCAATGGTTTACATCTTGTGGTGAACCCTCTGTATTCATTCTGTTGAAGTCTTCTCTTGATTGTTGACTTTGACACACATACACCTACCTACCTCCTGGAGAGTGTTCTTGATCTGGCCAACTGTTGTGAAGGGTGTTTTCTTCACCAGGGAAAGAATTCTTCGGTCATCCACCACAGTTGTTTTCCGTGGTATTCTGGGTCTTTTGGTGTTGCTGAGCTCACCGGTGCGTTCTTTCTTTTTAAGAATGTTCCAAACAGTTGATTTGGCCACACCTAATGTTTTTGCTATCTGGCCACACCTAATTTTTTGCTATCTCTCTGATGGGTTTGTTTTGATTTTTCAGCCTAATGATGGCTTGCTTCACTGATAGTTAAATTGAATTGAATGCCTTTATTGTCATTGTACAAGTACATCGAAATTGAGGTAGTTCAGAATAGTGCAACATTTAAAATAGATTAAAAAAAGACAAATTAAAGACAAAAAAAGGTAAGAAGTCAAATGTGTACACAGTATTTATAGATATAAATATAAGAATCAATGTAAGTAGAATTGGGTTGTGCAAGACGGCCACTTGTGCAAATGACGTGCAGATGATTGATGGTTAGGATTGATTGTTTACTACAGTGATAGCTTTGGGGAAGAAACTATTTCTCAGCATGTTTGTACGGGTTTTGTGAGACCTGTAGCGTCGGCCCGAGGGCAACAGCTCGAACAGGTGGTTGCCGGGGTGATAGGAGACCCTGATAATGCAGCTCTGCTGTGGTAGTTAGAGCTGGCGACGTCCTCCTGGTTGGGCAGAGAGCATTCTGTGAACTTCTGGGCCGTGTTGATCACTTTCTGCAGCATTTGCCTGTCCGCTGCTGAGCACGTCGTGTACCATGCTGTAATTCTGTACGCCAGGATGCTCTTACTGGTGGCTACGTAGAAAGTCCTCAGGAGCTTCTTCTTCAGGTTGGTCCTCCTGAGCACCCTCAGGAAGTGGAGACGCTGCTGTGCTTTCTTCACAGTTGCTATGGTGTTTGCAGTCCAGGAGAGGCTGTCAGAGACCTGCACACCCAGGAAGCGGATGGAGTGGACCCTTTCCACACAGTCCCCGTTGATGTAGAGCGGGGCCGGGTCTGCTCTGACCTTCCTGAAATCCAGGATAACCTCCTTTGTTTTTGTGGTGTTCAGTAGGAGGTTGTTTACTGAACACCACACTGTCAGTCTATTGACTTCATCTCTGTAGTTAGACTCTGTAGTCAGACTCATCCTCCCCAGAGCTGTGGTGTCATCCGCAAACTTAATGATGGAGTTTGAGAGATGGGTCGAGTGCAATCATGTGTATAAAAAGTGAAGAGGAAGGGACTCAATACACAACCTTGTGGAGAGCCTGTGCTGAGCGTGAGGGTGGAGGAGAGATGGCAGCCAAGTTTAACAATTTGCGGGCAGTCTGTTAAAAAGTCCTTTATCCAAAGGCATGTAGAGGAGGAGAGGCCCAGGTGCAGAAGTTTCTGCTCCATGATCTCAGGGATGATGTGGTTAAAGGCTGAGCTAAAGTCCAGGAAGAGCAGCCTTGCAAAGTTCCCCTGATGCTCCAGGTGTGTCAGTGCGATGTGGAGCGCTATGGTGATAGTGTCCTCAGTCAACCAGTTTGTCCTGTAAGTGAACTGGTGGGGATCCAGAGTGGGTGGCAGTCAGGCCCTAATGTTTTTGGAAACCAGTCTTTCGAAAACACTTCATGACTACAGGCGTAAGTGCAACAGGCCTGTAGACTTTGAGGGTGTCCACTGCTGACTTTTTGGGAATAGGGATGATGGTGGAGGCTTTAAGGCAGGATGGGACACTGCTTTGTGCCAAGGACTGGTTGAACATGGTGGTGAATACTCCAGTCAGTTGGTCAGTGCACGCTCTGAGTACTTTTCCAGGTACTCCGTCGGGGCCATCGGCCTTCCTGGGGTTCACCATCTTTAGCATGCATCTTACTTCATGCTCCCAAAGTGTCAATGTGCCAGTGGTGGGGGATAGTGGAGGTGGTGTAGCTGCTGAGGATTTGTTTGACTCGAACCGGGCGAAGAAGTGGTTAAAGTCCTTCTGCCAGCGAGGCCTCCATTCTAGCAGTCACCTGGTTGTTGCTCCTGTAGTTGAGAGGACGGTGTCGGCATGCTCTTGGAGATTGTGGCTTAGGAATAAATCCAAAGGAGTTCTTGAGAAGCAGTCCTGCAACTGTGGGAGGGCGACTTCAAGCCAAGTTTTTATTTCTTTTGTTAGAGGTTTTGTTTGTTTCGGCTGGGTAATGTAAGTCGGGGTGAGGGACAGGCAAAGATGGTCAGATCCAGCCAGATGGGGGAGGGGGGTAGCTTTGTAGGCATGTTTGATGTTGAAATAAACATGGTCCAATGTATTAACCCCTCTGGTGGCAAACTTCACGTACTGGACAAATTTAGGGAGCACAGTGGTTAGGCATGCTTGGTTGAAGTCACCAGCAACAATAAAGACTCCATCAGGGTGGAGTTTTTACTGACATCACTGTGAGCTGCATCAGCCAGAGACGACGACAACAGCAGCAGCAGCATGTATTTGTGTATGAAACTTACCCTGCTTGCAGACAGATGTGTTTTTTTCCTCCTCCTCCTCATAAATTATTAGTTTCTTCTCATTGTGCTTGATGTGCATAAGAGGCTGCGACCATAATTCTTATCAGAATAATTTGCTCATTCGTCTCGTCTGGTGTGCAAAGACCTTTAGAATGATACTTACTTTCATGTCAGTGTCTCCAAAAGTCTCCAATAACACAAGAAAAAGACGCTAGATTTGTCAATAGTCGCATTTTTAAAAAAATAGTCACTAAAGGGTCTGAATATTCACTAAATATAGCGACATTCACTCCGTTTACAACACGGAAACAGCTGCAAGATGTGTTCCACACAGCCCCGTCCCTCCAAAGTTCGTGGTAATCTGAAAAGTCCCTAGTTGTGAGTAGGTACTAAATTTACCCAGGAAAAGTTTAATGGTAAATTTACCAGGGTAATTTTGGTGGGAACCTGCTGATGTATTTAATTTACCCGGGTAAATTAGAAAAGTTCCTTTGGTGGGAAGGGGCCTCTAGTGAATGACTTAGCCAAGTCAGGACTTTTAGTCTCAAAGAAAAGACAATTACTAGAGCTCTGCACAGAAATGGACTGTGGGGTTGCAGACCTAGAAGAACTCCACTTCTGTAGAAGAGACACCTTCAATCCAGCCTGAAGTATGCTAAGGACAACCTGGACAAAGATTATTCATACTGGAAGCATGTCCTTTGGTCAGATGAGACAAACTAGAGCTCTTTGGCCATAGAGACATTGTTTATGTTTGGAGAAAGAAGGGAGAGGCGTATAACCCAAAGAACACCGTCCCCACAGTGAAACACGGTGTTGTGAGTCAAGGTTGAAGGAATCACAAAGAAAGAAGGATAATACAACAAACCACTGCAGGCTCTTATCCAGCGAAAAGGAGATACAGTTGACTATTAGCATCAGGGGGATAATAATTTTGACCCTGGGAGTTTTTGGTTATTGTGGAATAATTTCATTTCTGTGTGCAAAGTCAAACAATGGAATTATCCAAAATAAAGTTAGGATGTTTGAAAAAAGCTGTGTTAAAATTTCTTTGCTCTGTTTAACAGCACTTGGACAATTCTTTTAAAACAATGACATTTTTATAAGGGGGCTAATAATTTTGTCCTCAGTGTTTTAGCACAACATATGCTCCCATCTAGACAATGTCTCTTTTAGGGAAGGCCTTGCATATTTCAGATGGACAAATCTAAACTGCATACTGCATCCATCACAACAGCATGGCTTCACAGAAGAAGAGTCAGGGTGCTGAACAATCCAGACCTTTCACCAATAGATTTCTGCATGGGGTTTGCATGTTCGCTCCTTGTGTGCTTGAGTTTTCTCCAGGTACTCTGGTTTCCTTCCACAGTCCAAAAGCATGCCGAGGTTAACTGGACACTCTAATTTCCTGTAGGTGTCAATGTGAGAGTGAATGGATGTTTGTGTTTGTCTCTCACTCTACTGTCTTATAATCTGAAGTCTTTGCAGTCACTGTGATTTCACAATGACTCGCAACAGAAACATAACACAGAAACACAAGAGAGGTGGGACATAGGGGATATAGCTGGAAACTTGCATGATTAGTGGTCTCAGGTTCATGTTTTTACTGATGTGGTTTGTGTTCACAGGTGTGTTTGGTCATGGAATATGCAGAATGTGGCTCTCTGTATAATGGTAAGTCACATGACGTGAGAAACGCACTGTTGAATATGATCTGCAAAAGAAAGTAATTATTTTTATGATGGCCAGAATATTTTTAACATTATGTTTATAAAAATAAATATAATCTAAAATTAATCTGCAGATGAAAAGCCACTCACATGATTCACGGTATTAATTCCTTCTTACTCACCGTCTGTGGATTAATTTCCTGCTCTTAAATTTATATTCGTTTGTTTTTCTCTCTAATTCAACTGTTGTTAAGTTTGATTCTTGTAAGCTGTAACTTTTAATGGAATCTGAATATTCCTTTATATGTTGATGATCCACGGCCTATAACCCATATAAAACTCTGGTCTGATCTATCAAATCCATGCGTCTGTTATAATTAATTCCTGGATTCTCTGTCAGACTACACCCCCTCCTGGAGAAAATTTTAAATCACTCACATAGACTGCCGTTGCGCTCAACTTGTCTTGCTGTATTCAGTATGAACACAATGATTGATGATGGTCTGTAATGTTTGTTGTATGATGTTGTATGTTAAAGTTCTTTTCACAATGCATGATGTGATAATATGAGTGCAATATGTAGTAGGGCTGCAACTCATTTTAATTATCAGGGCAATGCATGATATTGGACTTTTTGCCGATATCCGGTAAGCTGATGTATTGGGAAATGCTATACATTTTTCCCTGCGTGCATCTAAGATTGTCCAATACAGGAAAAATCTTACCATGATATACCTTTTAATATACTATCAATATATATCATGATATGAATCAGATCTATGTCAATCTTAAATGAAAGACTGGACACTATTCCTTAGAAATAATATGTTGATATTTTTAGGCTAAAACTGCACACAGGTTGTTTCTATGGACTCATGAAAAGTTTTATTTTGACATGTTTGCTTCTCAAGGTAGAGTGACAGTACACTGTCAGTATACTCTAAAATAAAATATCTTCATTTTTTTTAGGCTTAAAATTATGGAAGTGTTTTGAAGTGACCTTTTAAAATATAAATTTATTGATTCCATGTTAATCAATATACACTACCAGTCAAAAGTGTGGACACATCATTTCATTTAATGGTTTTTCTTTATTTTCTTGACTATTTACATTGTAGATTCTCACTGAAGGCATCAAAACTATGAATGAACACATATGGAATTATCTAGTAAACAAAAAGTGTGAAATAAATTTAAATATGTTCATATTTTAGATTCCTCAAAGTAGCCACCCTTTGCTTTGTTGATAGTGCTGCAAACCCTTGGCCTTCTCTCATTGAGCTTCATGAGGTAGTCACCTGAAATGGTTTTCAAACAGTCTTGAAGGAGTTCCCAGAGATGCTGAGCACTTGTTGGCCCTTTTGCCTTCATTCTGAGATCCATCTCATCCCAAACCATCTAGATTGGGTTTAGGTCAACTGGCACAGCAAATAAAGAAAAACCAGAGAAGGTGTGTCCAATCTTCTGACTGGTAGTGTATATTTAAATTATAATATTTGGTGTATTTCCCAAATTTATGCAAATGCAACAGTCTTTAAAACCAGGGAAAGTCATGACGGATAGCTGATCATGATATGACAATATCCAAAATCTAAGACTATATCTTGTCTAATGGCCCAATATAAACAAAAACAGAAAATAACCACATTTAAGAAGCTGCAGAACCAGGTAGCTTGCTTTAATTATTATAAAAAAAACGTAAACTAATAACTTGATTCTGATAATAGTTGATAGTTAATATAGTAATTGATTATTAATTGTTTAATCCTGCTTGTTTAAGCCCTGCTTTATAACATGTAATAATTGTCTCTTAACACACAGCACTACTAAATGGCAATGACTATATAGTCTAACATACAGCAGAGTGATTGTTAGTAGGGAGTGGATACACCCAAATTATCATTGCCCTAAAATGACATGCATGTGTTGCTATGATGTTGAGTCATTCATCTTTCTGCCTCAAATCCCAAAGTCCTTCACAGTGCAGACCCACAGCCTCACTACACAGCAGCTCATGCGATGAGCTGGTGTCTGCAGTGTGCCCAGGGAGTTGCCTACCTTCATGCTATGAAGCCAAAGGCCTTAATTCATCGGGACCTTAAACCACCAAAGTAAGACTCCACCATCACACATAATAATAATAATAATAATAATAATAATAATAATAATAATAATAATAATGATACACTTTATTTGTATAACATGTTTGTTAAAAATGTAAAGTGCTTAACAGACAAAACAAGCCTAATCAAATATTACAAGGCATTTTGCCTGGAAAGGCAAGGAAAGAAGAAGCCCCACAGTTCATACAATGAGCCCTCGGCCGGTTGGGGTCTGATGAAAATATGGGACAGAGGAGAGGTGGGGGACAAGAGAGAAGGGAGGGAGAGAGAATAAAAAATAAAAGAGAGGCACAAAAGAGGCAGGAAGGAGAGATGAGAGACACACGCAACTTATCAACAATCAAACAATACAAAAACTATGTTAGACTAAAGCCAACAAGAGAGAGGGGAAGAAGAGCCAATAACAAAATAACAAAACAACAATAAACACAGGCAATAAGAACAAAACAACAGAACAATAATGACTGTACAGTGAGGGCAAGTTGTCTAACCTAGGTTGCCAGCGAGAAGAAAATTGCTCAAGGGTCTGGGCAGCAGAGCAAACTGGAAACTTTGCAGCGTCTGAGACCAAAGAAACAAAGACGATCCATCTTCCATTTTCTTTCTGTAAGCGCATCTGAGCGGTGTCATTGCACCACAGCTGTGGATTTGGCTTAGAGCACTTTATGTTAAATGGACCAACAGACTCCAATAAATTAGAACAAACAGAATTAAAGATAGATCATCACATCAGGACCAAGATTACAAAGGCTATCCCAATTAAGGAGCACAGTGTCGTTAAATGCTGCATAAAACCGAGGTGCTGTTCAACCTGGGAAAAAGGCAGCACCAAAGTACAGTACATAAAACAGCAAAATGATCTGAAATACCTGTATCACGTATTTCACTAACACATACATTTAAGCTTGAGGACAGTACAAGGTCCAATGTGTGTCCTTTATCATGCGTTGGTCCAGTCACAGACTTTGTGAGATTAAATGAGTCAATGAACGTCAAAGTCCTTCACCAGCGGGCCAGAGTCACAGCACACATGAATATTAAAGTCACCAACAATTAAGAACTCATCATAATTCACTGATAATCTAAAGACAAATTCAGTAAACTCCTCTAAAATCCATATTAAATTTTGGTGGACAGGAGCATTAAAGTTTAAAACAAGCGTCTTTAGCTCAAAACTAGAAAAGTACTCTGCTGGCGACTGTTGACATTGAAAGCTGGATTTAAATACCGACGGCAGCCCTACACCTCTGCCGGTGGATCTTTAATATGAGTTCATTTGCATAAGTAAATGGCAGGAGGGCGAGGATCAGAGAACGGGGTGGACTCACCAGTTTGAAGCCAGGTTTCACATCGTATTAGACACATAAAAAAATAAAGAGGAAGTATGGCTAAAGAAACTTCCCCTCACACAGATTTGAAAACAAAAGCTCATAGATAACCAAACCTATGAATGCCTAGGATAATTCTAGGATAACTGAACATGTTTTGAATATGAAAATAACATTTACAGACTCTAAATTCACCATAGGTTTAGTTGTGATTGTCTCTCTTTGTTGGTGCTGTGATGGACTGTCCAAGGTGAACCCTGCCTTTGTCCTATGTCATTTCAGATTGGCTCTAGCCCTCCCATGTCCCTTAAGAGAATAAAACATTAGAAAATGAATGATTAATAGTTCCACAAGTTCCACCTCTACCTCCTGTTGGTGCTGTCCACAGCCTCACAACTATAAACTGTAATGTAAGGGGCCAATCACATGGCAGAAAGAGTGCGCCTGTAGCTCACATTTATTTAAATAATTGTTATTATTCCAGCTATACTTAATGTATTTTTTTATGTTTTTGCCATGCTATTAATGGGCTTCTGTGAATGGCTGCGTATGACCATCCTGTAATAATTTTGATAAACTTTGATATAGCACCATCATGAGGTCAAAATCGCTTTATTTGCTTTATGACCAAGTCTTTAATTTGTGTCCCCTCTCCATTTCAGTCTTCTCCTTGTAGCTCGGGGGACTGTTTTGAAGATATGTGACTTTGGCACAGCCTGTGATATTCAAACATACATGACCAACAATAAAGGCAGTGCAGCATGGATGGCACCGGAGGTTTTTGAAGGTGAGCCACAGGCACCACTCTCACTTTTCGATCTGGAAATTTCTTTGGAGAGCCTTTTGTTAACTGTCAAAAATCTTTTTTTTTCTTGTCTTCATTCATTCATTTATTCCTCTTTTCTGTGCTCATGCGCGTCTGCCCCAATTATTTCTTAGCACAGGGAATGAGCAGAGGGCAGCTTTCCTCTAGGGATGGGGATTAATATTCAATTTGTAATTGTTTTTATTTGTTTGTTTTATTTGTTGCATCTATTATCACAAGCTGGTAGCAGCAGGGAGCATTTATTTTGTGGACTTTCTGTCTGATTGTGGAGGTGATGAAATTTACAAGGTTTTCTGCATCTTGAAGCTGCAAGTAGTAACGGCTTCGACATGTAGGATATCCAACTCTGCCCACATCAGTACAACAGCTCCACCTACATTGAGTCCATCATAGGGCTATTGTCATGACAACGTGAAATTTTTGGAATTTTGGAAGCTTGCTGTCACATTTCTTTTTAATTAACAGACATGCAACAAACATGATCATTTTAAATATATATTTGTTTCTTTTTAATATATAGGCATGCTATAAAATGGTTATTTTGAACATATTTGTATGAGCATTAAATTTGTTTAACTGAATTTAGAACAATGACAGCAATTTGACAGCAATATAAATTTATGACCCATTTTTTCTGGACTTATCGTGCGGTATGTTTGTCATATTGTAGCCCACTGTTGGACTCTCTGGACAGCTTTTTTGGGACTCCTTTTCTTCGAGGGATTGGCTTCTTAATTGATTATACCTGGTCAAACAAGGGTCAAACAAGAGCTCCACGGGCTCATGTCCGGCTCTACACCCGTACTCCGGCCTTTTCATATTATTTAAGCTAGTGCTGTGCAGGGCTAGCCAGGGCTGCTTGAGACTTGGAGAGCCGAGGGGAGGAGCACAAAAATATAAGTGAGCGAATTACGCTTTTAATTAAAAATACAAGGTTCTTTGCAAGTCACTCACCACCACATACTGACCCGTCATCTTTTAGCAGCATTTACTTCTTTTTTTTCCTGCTTCCTTTACAGCCTCTTCTTCTTTGACTTTTTCTAGCTTGTATTGTGGGCTGGGTGTCAGTGGGGCCCAGCGGCTGACGCATGGGCTGATACATGGGCTGACGTACTGGATATGGACGAAGTTGGATGTCCTGCATGTCGCAGCCTATATATCCCACAGTAGTGATAAAATTTAGTAGGATACTTAATAATAATTATACTTTTTTGTTTTCCTCAGGGAGTAACTACAGTGAAAAGTGTGATGTGTTCAGTTGGGGCATCATCCTGTGGGAGGTCATCACACGCAAGAAACCTTTTGATGAGATTGGTGGCTCAGCGTTTTGTATAATGTGGGCTGTTCACAGAGGTATGTTAAATTATGGTAACACTGAATCATGGTGGAGTAGTGGCTAACACTGTTGCCTCGCAGCAAGAAGGTCACTGGTTCAAATCTTTCGACTTCAGGCATGTTCTCCCCTGTGTATGTGTGTAGGTTTTCTCTGTGTTCTCCACTTTCCTCTCAGTCCAAAAAATGTGTAGAGGTTATTTGGACGCTCTACGTTGACCGTAGATGTGAATGTCTCTGTGTGATAGACTGATGACTTGTCCAAGGTGTACCCCGCCCTTCACCCTATGTCAAGTGGGATTGGCTCCAGCGCCTAAAGTCCATCTAGCAATACCTTGCTGTAAGTGGAGAAGCCCAGACTTCCCTCTCCCCGGCCACTTCGTCTAGCTCTTCTGGGGGAATCTCAAGGCATTCCCAGGTCAGCCGAGAGACATAGTCTCTCCGGCGAGTCCTGGGTCGTTCCCGGGGCCTCCTCCCAGTGGGACGTGCCAGGAACACCTCACCAGGAGGCATCCTAACCAGATGCCCAAGCCACCTCATCTGATTCCTCCCAACGTGGAGGAGAAGCAGCTCTACTCTGAGCCCCTTCCGGATGACTGAGCTTCTTGTATTTCAGCTGCTAGTATCTGCGATCTCATTCTTTCGGTCACTACCCACAACTCTTAACCATAGGTGAGGGTAGGAAAGTAGATCTACCAGTAAATCGAGAGCTTTGCCTCTGGCTCACCATGTGGTGTCCGCAGTAATGCAGCCAAGACAGCCCTACAACATCCGGAGCCTTGAGGAACTCTGGATGGGTCTCATCCACCCCCGGGGCCCTGCCACCGAGGAGCTTTTTCACCACCTTAGTAACCTCAGCCCTAGAGATAGAGGAGCCCACCTTTGAGTCCATAGACTCTTCCTCACGGGAAGGCGTGTTGGTGGGATTGAGGAGGTCTTCGAAGTACTCTCCCCACCGATTCACAGGGTCCTGAGTCAAGGTCAGCAGCACCCCATCTCCACTGTACACAGTGTTGACAGTGCTCTGCTTCCCCCTCCTGAGATGCCAGATGGTTGACCACAATCTCCTTGAAGCCATCTGGAAATCATTCTCCATGGTCTCACCAAACTCCGCCCACGTCTGAGTTCTCGCCTCAGCTACCACCGAAGCCGCATTCCACTTGGCCTGCCGGTACCTATCAGCTGTCTCCAGAGTCCCACAGGCCAAAAAGGCCCAAAAGGACTCCTTCTTCAGCTTGACGGCATCGCCAACAGGTTCGGGGGTTACCACCTTATGGCCGCAATTACGGTCAGCCGCCTCAACAATAGAGGCACGAAACATGGCCCATTCAGACACAATGTCTCCCGCCTCCCTCGAAAAGTGCTCGAAGTTCTGCAGGAGGTGGGAGTTGAAACTCTTTCTGACAGGAGACTCTGCCAGACATTCCCAACAGACCCTCACAATACGTTTGAGTCTGCCAGGTCTGACTGGCATCCTCCCCCACCATCGGAGCTAACTCACTACCAGGTGGTGATCAGCTGACAGCTCCACCCCTCTCCTCACCCGAGTGTCCAAGACGTGTGGTCGCAGGTCCGACGATACTACTATGAAACTACAAAGTAGATCATCGACCTGCGACCAAGGGCATCCTGATGTCAAGTGTGCATATGCATACACTTATGCTTAAACATGGTGTCCGTTATGGACAATCCACGACGAGCGTGGATTGCTTCTTTTTCGTCAGCCAAAAATGTATGATTGTGCATGCTCCAGGTAGAAGAAACAATAAAATACAATACAGACCAACACAGACCCTCTTTATTAGTATGAATGGAGATGCACCTCTCTGTATCCAGAAAGTAAAAAATAGAAAGAAATTGTGAAATGTGTCAAATGCCCTGAGACTGCAAGTTTTAAAATAAGTTTTTGAAAAGAATAAAAGAGACTGTAAATATTGATAAAACTGACTATCTGACTGGGCTGTAGACTAATCTCATGCTCTCACTTTTTATGAGCTTCAAGTCTGTAAGTTTCATTTATTAATGATATGAATGAAAGTGGATTTAGCTATGTCACTATGTAGCTAATGAATATGTCTCACTCATTTTGATCTGCTGGAGTTGCAGATAGGGTCACTTTTAGTTGTACAGTGTTGTTTTAGTGGTCTGTTCCCTCACAAATTTGGCCTGATACAAGTAACCAGCAGCACAGTTGTTATTTTAACTCGGTGTTTTGTGACACTCAACAACAGGAGGTTTCAGAATGAGAAATTGACCACACAGTGTTGCATGATTGAAGATTAATTGCACATTTACCTGTATTTCTTTTAGATAGATAGATAAATACTTTATTCATCCCCAATGGAAATGTACAAATTCCAGCAGTATCCACAACCTTAAAATAAATAAATAAAAAGGCATGCAATCAATACTAATATAAACATGCAAGCAGAATGTATAAAGGTGAATATTTTGCAGTGTTTAGTGTAGTTCAGAATGGAACAGTGAGGAATGTTAATGTATAACATATTTAAAAGCATTTAAAGCAAGAATTTCCAACTGGTCCATTGTATTTTATTGTGATATTATGATGTTCTCAACTCAAATAACATTAGGAACCAGCACAAGCAAATCTGCTGAAATGAAAACTCTCCAGGTGTCTAATTGATTGGCTTCTTACTGTGATCAGGTACACGCCCTCCTCTGATAAAACATCTGCCGCAGCCCATAGAGACTCTCATGACCCGCTGCTGGGACAAAGAGCCCAGCCAGAGACCATCTATGGAGGAAGTGGAGAAAACCATGAACCATCTCATGAAGGTATTTCCAAAGTAGAGTACCGTTACTTACAGTGGTATAGTCTGTCAGGAGGACACCAGAGTATGGATTTTGATGGTGACAGGAACCACCAGGACTTTTTCTCTCCTGGTGGAAGGTCACCCATGTTGGTCCTAACAGACAGTAGAGCAACAATAATCCCATAAATGCAAAACATGACAAGTATCACTGACCAAAATTACTATAAAATCTTGCAGCATTACTGACCAAACTGCTGCAAAAATATTACAGCAACACATAGCAAAATGCTGCAAAAAATGACAGCGACACTGACTAAAACCACTGCAAAAAAAATGACAGCAACACAGATCAAAACTACTGCAAAATATTACCCTTACTGATCAAAACCGCTGTAAGAATTTGCAGCTTCATTGACTAAAGGCTCTGCAAAAAAGTTACAACACTGACCCTGAAAACCACTGTGGGAAATTACAGTATCTCTGACTTAAACCTTTATAAATCATCACAGCATCAGTGACCAAAACCACTGCAAGAAATTGTAACATTACTGACCAAAATGCTGCAAAAACATTACAGGAACACTGAATAAGAATTTGTAAAATCGCAGCATGAATGGAGCTCTTGTCTAAAATTGGTTTAAATATTTGAGATTAAACTGTAATGAGTAATGATCGACATCTTTGGATCTTTCAGTACTTCCCAGGATCTGATGAACCCCTCAAGCTCCCTCACCAGTCTTCAGCCAACAGGTCTGGTTCATCATCATCTACAAGCACAGGTATCCATTATCTCTGGTGCTTTCATCTCTGTTTAACAGCAACAAAATAAGAAGACAGCCAGTGTCTCTTACTGTAGCAGTTTTCACAAGCTTCTGTTTGCTGGCCACAGGTTCATGTGCTGATTACACCAACAGCAACAGAAGTGACAACAACAACAACTCAGAACACAGGAACTCGGTGGGTAGAGAGGATACCCTGAAAAGCTTTGAGAACAAATTTCCTCTTCAGTTCAAACCCATAAAGGTAAATACAACAGCATCCTACTTTTTGTCAGGAGTATGTTCTTTTATTTTGCTAACATTCTTTATACCCCCCTCCCTTCCCCACTCAGACAGCTACATTGCGAACTGGGTTGTCTAAAGTGTCCAGCACAGAGAGTCAACAAGGATTATCCCAAAGCCCCACCCACTGCACCAGCCCTGCAGCAGCAGGCCAATCAGAGCTGAGGATGATGATAAGTCCCACAGGTAGGGATTTTTGATCATACGTTTTTCTGTCACTTAAAGCTCATTTGCCTCCCAGCCTTTCCCTGTAGTTTTTTGTCATTTTTGTGGGTGTCATTCTGTCCCATTGACTGGTGTTGAGGAGGAGGAGAGCAGCTTGTTTTGGACTTTTCAGCATTCCAGTTATTTATTTTTTTGTACTGTGGTTGTATGAGGAACTGATACATATGCAACATTTCCACTGGTCAAAATACCTCTTTCACCTGGGTTTAAATGGAGTTTTGACCAGTTGGAATTAGTTTTTTCGGCATTGACGCTATTCAAAATACTTCTTGCTTCATTTCTGGTGCAACGCTATCGTTCCCGTTTTTCAAGTATCAAGTAAAATCCACATTTTTGTGTAATATATCCTGTACACAGTATGTGTGTGTATATGTGTGTCAATGCAACTATTTATACAGATCACAAATGACTTTAATTTGTCATAGGAATCTTTATAATAAAGTCCAAGGTTAAAATACAACAGACAAACCTCATGTAATGACATGTCCACACAGAAACGTAGCTGGCTCCACTGCATAGTCTCCCTTGGAATGTGATCTTGTGCACATGAAAAACTGTCTGAAAAGAAACTGAAATTTCTTTTTTTTTTTTTTTTTTTTGCTCGTGTCCCTTTAGGGGCTGCATACAAAACAGTTTTACAAAAGTTGAAACATATTTACATTTTAGAAAACAAATGTGTCGTGTTTTGCATTTTGCAAATTAGTTTTCTCATATCTAAATGTGTTTCATTTGCAACACTTTTGTAAATTTGTTTTGTGAACCTTTTTTTTGCCCTGAATGTAAATTTGCCTCTGGCTTTGTTTTAAATTCATAATAATAGTATAAATGAACTTTAATCCACGTATTGATCATATTGATTGGTGATCAAATGAATGTAGAGAAACTCACTTTACTTTTATTTGATTATTTAGTTCTAAAAAGTTAAGTTACAACAGCATGTGCACTTTGTAGGAGTTCCACTTTAATTCAATTCAATTTTATTTGTATAGCTCCAAGTCACAAGGTTATCTCAAGGTGCTGTACATAGTAAAAATACTATATTACAATACAAGGTTACAGAGAGAAGAGAAACCCAACACAATGAGCAAGCACTAGGCATCAGTGGAGAGAAAAAACTCCCTTTTAACAGGAAGAAATCTCTGACAGAACCAGACTCAAAGATGTGCGGTCATCTGCCTCGACCGGTTGGGGTGAGAGGAAAATGGGGGACAGAGGAGAGGTGGGGGACAGAAAGGGGGGAGAGAAAGAAAAAGAGGGAGGTGAGGGAGAGACAGAAGAGAGAGACCAGGAGCAAATATACAACAGTTGTATCAAGTTTAGAGTTTAGATAGAACCATTCTGAATCAGTTATGTTTATGAAACTATGGTTTCATTTATACAACCAGCATCAGAGTTCATTGATAAAATCAATATACTGATATCACTTTTAATAATAGCATAATAATGACAATAATACTACTGCTAATGAAAAATAATAATAATAGCCTCGATGCTGGATCTGGATCCTGCAGCCTGCAAGATGAGGACAGAAGGAAAGGCACAAATTAGGGAGAGAAATAATAATAATGACATGTATGTAATGAAGTCATATTCATACCCTGAGTGTGAGAGAGTGAGTGTGAAAGAGTGAATGTGAGTGCACCGCAGGAAATCCCCCAGCAGTCTAGGTCTATAGCAGCATAACTAAGAGATGGTTCAGGTTTCCCTGAGCCAGCTCTAACTATAAGCTTTATCAAAAAGGAAGGTTTTAAGTCTAACTTTAAATACAGAGAGAGTGTCCGCCTCCTGAACCGACATTGGCAGTGGGTTCCACAGGAGAGGAGCCTGGTAACTAAAGGCTCTGCCTCCCATTCTACTTTTGAATGAACTACAAGATGAATGAACCAGGATATGCAAACAGTCTAAACTGATACAGGCATACAGAGTTATTCTGTGATTCTGTGACACGGAGAAATAGCAGAATTGTTTCTCAATCTTTATTTAACTTCCTGACCAAGCAACTAATCCACAGTCTTTGTCCCCACAATAGTCTTGCATAGTCCACACAACAGCCATCAGTTTCCTGATGAGCAGACATCGGTCTTAAGGTATTTTATTTGGTGAAGTGGTTAGAATCCGTTTTTTTTCCCTTGGGTCCAGACCTCATACAAATATGTGGTTAAAAACTTTCATTACCCCTTTTCATTCATTTCATTCAGATGTTGTGTAACCATTTGTGTGTCCTGGCTTTTACTAACTCTTTAACTGACTTTTGCAATGCTCTCCAAAAAGAATATAGATTAACTACAACCATCTGTTATGCACGTAGTATGTTGACACATGATATCAAAGTCCCTGAACTGGCTCAGAATATATATATTTTTTTAATTTTAACTTTTTTAATTACTATTATTATACCCAGTCATCAGAATATTTTAAAGGTTTCTGCCTTAGTATTTACAGTGCCTTGATATAATGTGTGTTGTGATTTGGCGCTGTACCTATAAAATTGAATTGAATTTATATTTTAGCCTGTCCTACTCTTGGATATGTTACTTACTTTTTTGATTGTTGTAGCTATTTTTTTCCATCCAATTCTTTTGTTCTGCTTATTTATTTAGTGAGATTATTTTTATGTCCTGGATTGTTTTTATTTTCACAACTCTTCAAACTAAATACCATCTTTGGTTTGGTTTATTTATCTACAGTGTAAATGTGAATATGTTTTTTTTTTTAACTTTATTGGTTTATCCCATTGTTTTTTGACTTATCCCTCTATTTTCATTTAGTATATATTAGTATTTAATATTAATTAATGGATATACATCTTATTTATTTATTTATTTTTAACCCTGCTTCTGGTGTTTCCTCAGTTTTCTTCTTTTCGTAATGCTCTAGTTTGGCCTTTGCATGTTTGAATGCATGTGTTTGTTATGCGTGTTGCTGTGTGTGGGCTGGTCACCTTTATGTTTGCATGTTTTATTCATTTATTTATGTTCTTTAGTCCTTCCAGGATCTCACAACCTGTTTTTCTGATTGTTTTGACCAAAAACAGCAGCTCTTTCAAAAAAAAAACCTGGGATGCATGTATTTAATGCGTTTCTTCTTGTGATGAATTTTTAAAAATGAGCGTACAACTAGTAAATGATGATTGGGAGTGGGTTTCTCATGGTACTGAGTCTGGCGTTGCAGCCTGCACGTGTGTGTGTGTGTGTGTGTGTGTGTGTGAGAGAGAGAGAGAGAGAGACACTCACTCACAGCAGTCTGTCAGAGCAGAAGCTGCACTTGTCTTATTCTATGTCGGTATTTACATTATGATATAACATCTTCTTTTTTCTTACATCATAAATGCTGTGGAACGATCACTGAAAATGTATCTCGTGTGTGATTCACTGTTCCGAGAATAAAACTGTGTTGTGCAAGACAATGAAAAGAAATATTGAACATGCAGTATTTTTTGGGGGAAAGACAGGAGCTAGATTTTTGCAGAGGCTCGGTTGGGATGACAGCGTGCTGCAGCTCACTGAGTATGTGGAGAGAAGAGAATTTGTCCTGTCCTGCAGCCGCGGCACACCTTTTGAGAATGCAAATTCCTAGAAGGACTGCTGTATGAAAAGTTGATGGATTGATGCTAGCATTTCACAATCCCTACAAGTTGATGTCAACAACAGACACTGTGCTTCTTATTTGCATTTGTTGGTACACAGTGGAAGGTGCATACGCATCTGCATATGTAGAATTCTACTAAATGGCACATCATTTTATGTCTTTATTCTGATTATATACTCTGTGTGTGTGTGTGTGTGTGTGTGTGTGTGTTAAGCTACCAATGGTGTAGATGTAGATAGCTCCATCCCTATGGCCTACCTCAAACTGGACCACCAATTACAGGTAAGTCAATATACATTTTAATTTCCATCAGATGCATACATTGACTTCATTACACTGTTACTACCATTTTTTAATAATGATAAAATGTCTAAAATATATTAAAGGGGTAGTTCGGGTTTTTTTGTTCAGCCTGATTGTATGAAGTGATTGATCAGCGATTCAAGTCTATTTACCCAATCAGAGACCAGGAGGGGTGACGGCAACTGAAACCAGAACAGGAACACAACAGTTCATCAGAATCAGAAGAAGAGAAATGCAACATCAACGGCACTGCTAAAATATACGTTCAGTGGCCAACCTGTAGATATGAGAGTGAGCTAATTAAGACCTAGCGTCACATATTGTGTTAATTCTTACATTTTTATTTGCGACAGGACATACTAGTCAGACCATGACCTCACCTGTGATCAACTAGTCACTGCCCTTTCATGAAGTGTGACCTCACAGAGATTATAAAGACTCCTGATAACATATCACGTAGCATGGGATGCCCAGCGATGTTCAATTGGGAAAGTCATGTAGTATTATGTATTTGGCTTAACCATTTATACCACTGCCACATTTTCTAGTCTGAAAGGCTGGCATGGTTTTACTGAGAGTATGCCTGTTTATTCTTTATTTTGTTGATTTGCCTTATACCTCTTGATTGAGTGAAGCCTGTGTTCTCCCCTTTTATTAGAGAATGTGTTGATGTATGAATTTCTCATTTGACGATGCTTTCAGCCTCTCGCTCCATGTCCAAACTCCAAAGAGTCCATGGCTGTTTTTGAGCAGCACATTAGAATGGCCCAGGAGTTCCTCCGAGTCCAGTCGGAGATTGCCCACCTGGTTAGGAGGAAGTAAGTCAATTATATGTTCTTACTAATCTACCACGACTGCAAGGTGCTGGAAAAGCATTTATTTTTCATTTAAATAAACTTTAAGTGCTTGAATTTGACCTTGGAAAAGGTGTATGAACCATGTAACTACTTGAAGAACTAATTAATGCTACGTTAAATTACATCAGGAGTGGTGTCACCCCCAAGTTCACCATGTTCCAGTTGAGAAGTCATAAACACAATAACATATGTGGGATTAACAATTGTTACAATACCAGGGGATACTAACAATACTCTACATGATATATTGCACACACCAACAGTATAGCGTATTAATGATAAAAGTAGCATTGTTTGAAAGCCATCTTGGAATCGTAACTCAGGGTAGGTTAGGTTGCTTTTGAATTTCCTAGTCTAAGTTCATTTGTAAGGAAGACAATGTAAACATTTTTGACTGATGTCGGATGTTTTAATTACTAGCATTACCTTTAAAAGTCTTCCGTTAGCGACGACTGACTGGAAGTTGCTGGCTTATATATGAGCAGACGTTGTAACGCTCACATATTTGAATGTTGCTGTGTCACGTGTTGCTGAACTAGTGCTAGGCAATGTACTGGTTCATACCAAAAACTGGTATTTATTTATTTTTATTAATTTTACATACATATATCGTAAGACAGTTATGAAAAAAAGGAATCTGGTGCAACAAAACACTGTTTGACAGGGGACCCTTTTCACTGCTGCACCTCACATGATAAGGGCTTAGCTGAAGTGTGGTAATAACTGCAGCAATGTGCACTTTACTTCGGCAACTTAGCAGAAAATGCATATTAACAGTACCAATGATGTCTGCAGTTATGTGCACACACACGCAGACTCAGTTGCACCGCTCCTTCTCTTTTGCTTGCTCAATTCTCAGTCATGCTCATTCATAAAAACATCATTGTGTAACCTGACACTGTTGACATTTTTGAAAACTGCATCAATACTCTGAGGGTATTGATGCTAGCTCTACTTCCAATACTTTTCATATTCAGCTGTTTGTTGAGCTCTTTTCAGGACACGCATTTTAAGTAATCCCAGGATGCGTTTTTATTATCTGGTTTGACTGAACCTGTCTTTGGTTAATGTCCTCTTGACCTGAGAACTTGTTTTATGAAGCTGTTTATTAACTGGCACAGTTAACCCAAGGATTCAGCCAAGTGACAAATATAGAACTGATTTTAGAAAAAAAAAAATGCTGTGTCCACTGGTAAAAATATGCTACAGTGAAAGGCTGAAGTCTTCAAATTAAACCAAACGATCATGATTACAGTATTCTGCAGGGTTGCGTTTGTCTGGCGTAGTCCAAATGTATTCAAACCTCAGTTATGAAACCGATTTTCCTGAAAATAAGGCAGATTTTCTAGTTGCATTCTGCTGCTTACCTTGTCTGACAGCACAAATGTCTGGACGTTTTCCTGAACATCTCGTACCAGCTCCCTACTCACATTCCCATAAGAGGTGCATTCCATTAGTAGTTCAAACCGTTACTTGACGTTAATAGCACTTGTGACATATTTGTTTCACACTAAATTAGTCGTACACATAGTTCTGTAAAATTTTTAAATGTGGACATGTTGCTACTCTGTTTGTGTGTACGAATTAAGATATATAGTGTTGTTATCCACAATGGTTATTCCTAGATACACATCACATGTGTCAATGTTTTTTCCCCCCAACCCCTGAACTGGAATGCGGTGAACTCGGGGATCATCAATATCCTTTTTTTTTTTTTTTTTTTGTTCCGTCCACATGGAAACAGCATTTTACGGGACCTGAAACATTGTTTCACAGACACTATTTTTACTTGAATGAGTGATGAGAGATGATTGTTGCGCACACAGTCAGCTGTTCTGAGAGCAGACTTGCTGCACTCACACAGTCCAACTCTCCGCCCGCATTAAACAAGTGAACATTTCCTTCTCTGAAGTATTTAGGTTTATGACGCAAAGTCGCTAGATCACTAATCGCTTTTTTCCAAAAAAAAAAAAAAAATCAAATAATAATCATAATAATGTGAAGTCGCTTACTATCCACACAGAAATGGCACAAACGTAAGGACAAAGATATTTCCTGAAACAACGGCGTCTTTACGGGGGAACTTTTTTAAAATGGCAAAGAAAAAGATCAGATTTGTTTCCGTGTGGACGGCCCCCAAGTGGAAGTGTGAGTGTCCTAGCTTGTGCAAGCTCAATAAGGACTCCATCTTCTCGCCCAAATTTGCCCAGATTGTCCTGCTGTGTTCGTCAAATGTGAACACCAACGCTGAATTCTGGAGAATGTCCTGATCCATTTTTCCCTCAACATTCTCCAGTTCCAGTCTGAGATGACAAAAACAGTGTTTCTACAGCTGAAACACTTCATTTGCCCTGACAGTAATGGATGAAGTGTATGTTTTTTTTTGCTGCTCCCTTTGTTCAGGCAGGAGCTTCAGTCTGAATTGGAGCAGGACCAGGGGGAGCAGCACACCTCATCCCGACTCATCCAGGAGCACAGAAAATTGCTGGAGGACAACACCCACCTGTCAGCCTACCACCAGGGCCTGAAGAGCAAACTGAGCCTCATCAAGAGTCAGAGCCAGCAGCACAGCTAAAGAGAGGAAGCTAGACCACAGCCAATCAGCAACACCCCGGCTGATGATTAGCATTTTTACTCTGCTCGTGTCTGAAGTGACTCTTTCCTTGAAGGATGAAAGGAATACACTTCTCCTGACAGTAAAGTAGGAAGCCCCTTACCCTGATTAAAGAAGATATTAAAGCGATGGATGAGATTTCTTTTTTTTTTTTGAAGTGTGGTTGTATGAGGTACTGACATATAGACTTTGTTGAATGCACTGTGTAGTGCTAGGAGCCAGCCTGAGATGTGCTTTAACGTATGCTATTTTAAGAATACATCAGACGTTTTATCTCACCATTATAAGAGCCTTTTTCTGATTGGAAACTGTAATTTGTACCGCTCTCCATATCGTTGACACAAGAGCTGCTGGTCCACTGCTGCCTCTGTGTCACTTGAATGAATTTGTAGACTGGGTGAAGTCAGCCGAGTCTGCCAGTGATTTAGGTTCACTGTGGCAAGGACGCTGTTTTAGCTAATTTGGAATCTCCATCATCGAACACGGCGACAACCAAAGAGCAGCAGAGAGTTTTTTTTTCTATTTGGCTGTTGCTTCATTTTACTACATGATTTGCTCCATGGCTCCTAGAAAAGTACAACAAGCATGTTCATTGACATGTTTTCTTTCGCTCTGCAATCCAGTCCAATTCACATCTGATTAGTTGTAGGTCTATCTATTTGTGCACAGAGGGATTTTTCCTTGGTCACGCCTCTTGTAAGTGGGAGAAGACTTCACCATGTCAAGACTGATAATCAATCTCAAATGAGATACAGTCTGGCGGTATGGACAAAAAGTGACAGAGTAACAACTTTGAACTTAACTGCTTGTGGCAGCAAGTGAATGAACAACTCTTATGTGCTGTGTTCTCTATGGACTCTGGTGCACAGAGTGAGCGGTTTACCAAGCAACACACACTTCCAGCTGAAAACAAATGCTGTCTAATGGGCAAGAAAAAGCAACATACGTATTATGACTTTGTAAACATAAGCAGGTGTAGATTCTATTAGTGTGAGTGTTTTGTTAAGTGGCTAAAATTCGATTTTTCCTTGTGTCCCTGCTTGGCGGCCATTTCTTTTCACTAAGCATATGCCTCTGTGTCTCAGGGTGGTTCTTGGCTCACAGTCAGCGCTGGCTATGTGTCAGTAATTTGTGCAACCGCACTTGAAAAGAAACTGAACTGTCACTTTCAACTCACCTCCAATGCAGTGTTTTTAAGATAACAGTAGGATTAAACCATTGCTCGGTTTGGATTACAAGCTTCAAATCCAACTGAAAGTAGTTTTGTTCATTTTTTTTTTTGGTCATGATTTGTGTTGTGAACTAGAATCAGATGCAAAGGCAGCTGCAATAACTAAAAGTGTATTAAGACTCTTGGACGAGGATTCCTACAGCGCATCAACTTTACATATATACATACACACACACACACACACATTAAGACTTAAGGTGTTTAGATGTTACACATCAAGCAAATTTCCTTGTTTACCTCCATTTCGTGTCCACTCGGTGGTACAGTGGCTTGCTTGCATTGTTGCCTCATAGCAGGAAGGTCACTGGTTTTGATCCTGGTGCGACTGTGGTCCTTTCTGTCTGCAGGTTCGTGTACCCCACCTTTTGCCTTAAGTCAGCTGGGACTGGATAAATAAACCTCCAGTGAGTAAAAAAATGTAGGTGCACAGTTTGGTAGTTGTTCACTTTTGATAAATAATATTGTAAGTATCATTTCCCTTCATACAGTGGGTTATTAAACATAATTAATAAATATAAAAATGGACTTTGGTTGAATCACAAGTTTTAGATTTCACCTTTTTTAAAAAAAAAAAAAAAAAAAAATCGCAAAGTGACTGACTACAGTTATGAAATTCTTACTTGGATGATGAGCGCTGTATTGTTTTAAACCAGTTTTGCTGTGAATATAACCAAAGGACTGTTATACACTTGACTCTAGACTCTTAAAGGTTGCAGATGTTCTTATCTGTTAAATTTGTTTTTTTTTCCTTGAGTTACTTTTGAAACTTTTCACAGAGTTATATGAACTTTATTCTCTACTGCACTGTTTGGGTCAAAGGGATCTTCAGCATGCGTTGTACTCTCACTATATGACGGTGACTTACTTTGTCAATAATTGTTGTTTAAATGCTGCCTTAGGGTTGTTCTTTTACATTTTATTTTCACATATTAATTTGTTATACTTTTTTTTAATTGAAGCCTAAGAATTTCTGTTTTAACATGTACAGATTATATGTATATGCTTTCATAAAGTAAAGAAAGTGTACTTTGGTTGTCACTTTTTTTGTGTGTGCTGGTCTACTGCTGCCTCGTAAACACATTTGAACTTAATTATGGAGCGAGTGGTTTACAAAGTGACACAGCCTTCAGTTTCCATTCAGATAAGGCTGCCTAATAGTGAGGGAAAAGGCAGCTAAATTGTTCTGAGACATAGGGCTCTAATTTCGTAGCGCAGCCTGCGCAGTTGTAATTTCTTAAGGCACAACAGTGTGCGCAGCGAATTTGGTAGACCGAGGCGTGTCAAGGTGGTTGTAGCGGTGCAGCAGGGGAAGGGGTCGACAGATTCAGCTTGGCGCAGTGACAATTATGTGCCAAAAGACTGCGCCAAAGGTGCGCTGAAAGCTCGCCAGCTCCAACCTGGTCTACTCTTGGTGCAAGGCGAAGCGCAGCCGGTCTAGTGGTAATTTGGCTGACAGTGCACACAGGGTCACCAAAACCTCACAGGCAGGTTTACAGAATGTTAGGCACATTTCAATGCAATTAATAATAACAACAACCACTATTTAATGTAACTATCTGAATCAGCACATACATTCATATCTATATTGACTGTCCCATCACATCTGATGTTAGATTAAGGCAGTTGGCACGTGTAATGGAATTTAATTAACGCAGCTGGAACTGTGATTCAAACTAGCGACTTCACATCTCTATCAGCCAACCACAAACAGCCTCATGATCAGATAGTGAGTATATATATGCCCAGGGGAGAGGAGAGACCACCTGCTGCAAAACTCGGCCCTTAAATGTTTCCGTTTATTTACATTTTTGGCCACGATTTATCACATTAAAGATACATAAAATTACTCATGAAACAAAAGGGTGTCATCGATTTCATTGATTTATTGAACTAGTCTCCTTCTTCCTCTACCTTGTCGTGCGTGGGGACGCATGGAGGTCTGTTTGCGTGACCATATATTCAGCCACTGTGAGCTTGGACCTCCCGGACAACAACATGAGTTTCCTCCTGGGAGAAGTTTGGCCGTCTGACGCTGCTGCTGCTGTCGTCTCCTTGTCCATGGCGAAGTGAAACTTGCACTGTGCCTCGCTGTGGCGCATCTAAAGGTGAGGAGAGGAGCTCATTTGATTGGTGAAGACTGTGTTAAACCCAGTCACGCCTTCTCTCCCTCTCTTTGCTACTTGCGTTGGTAGGAGGGACAGAGGCGGGAGAGAAGAGCACTTGCACCAGGCTGTGTCCCCCTGCACAAAACTAGCAAAATGTGCAGAAATAGCAAAGAAATTAGAGTCCTAAGGGTCACGAACATTATAAAGGTGACCATTGGTTAAAAAATACTTTATTATAGTGAACTAATTCTATTTCTGAACTTATTATTGTGTTAACTGACATTACCAGTAGCTTCAATAACCCTTAAATAATGTATGAATTAATACCTTAGTTAACTTGAATAATTAAATGTTTAATTAAAACAATAAATTAATTATTAACAGTCAATAAATTACAACATTTACTAATGCTTGAATTACTCTCACTCTCTCACTCATTTTCTACCGCTTTATCCACTAGGGGTCGCGGGGGGCGCTGGTGCCTATCTCCAGCTAACATAGGGCGAGAGGCAGGGTACACCCTGAACAGGTCGCCAGTCCATCACAAGGCCACACGGAGACAGACAACCATTCACTCTCACATTCATACCTATGGGCAATTTCGAGTGTCCAATTAACCTAATCCCCAAATCTGCATGTTTTTGGACTGTGGGAGGAAGCCGGAGTACCCGGTGAGAACCCACGCACACACGGGGAGAACATGCAAACTCCTTGCAGAAGGCCCCTTGTTCCAACCGGGTTGTGAACCCGGGACCTCTTGCTGCAAAGGCAAGAGTGCTAACCACTACATGCTTGAATTAATGTAGAATAGTTGTAAAGTATCAGTTGTTTAATTATTCAACACAAATGGCCACAGCACTGTGTGTTTTATGTGTGTGTCCACCTGCTGTACCATGTACCACAACGGGTTATTGACAATTAATTGATAATCTATCACTCAGTGAAATATGGGTTAGGGCTATGAACACACATTGCCACTGAACACACACATTGTGTTAGAATCAGACTTTAAGTCAAAGAACGACAAATGTGATGAGTGGTGTTTGCAGTAGGTATGATGTGGCTCTTAATCCAAATCATAATCCAGCCAGGAATGACAGAGCTATTACACACACACATATATATATATATATATATACACACACACAGGCAGGCACCTCTCTGGCCTCAATGTCAATATGTTATAAATAGTTTGAACTGATCAGCTAAGCAGAAGGATATGATCCTCCTTTTTTATGTGAACTGCACCTTTATTCCACTTTGATGAACATAGAGTGGAGGAGGTTGTTTTTCTGGCATTTAACGTGCATAGCCAGGATTTGTTGTTCTTGATTAAGTAAAAAAAGGGATACATACAGAGGATGTGGGACCTTTGGATGCTTCGAAACCCAACATCCTAGTTGACAAAGAAACAGCTACTAACTCAGCGCTCTAATGTCCGGGAGAGGAATTTATCACAGCTATGAGACTGATGAGGTACAACGTGCCTCATTAGTGGTACACAGATGATATGGCAAGGGGGAGCCAAGATGACAGGTCATTATCAGCCTCACAATCTGAGGTCGGGTAACAAGCCCCAGTAACAATGCCTATCAGCACGAGGGCAGCTGACCTAAGAGATAAGATTGTAACCTGGAGGAATGCAAACACCTCCTGCTTGCCAAGGCTGAGTACCAACAAGGTACCATCAGAATCTCTACTAGAGGACTTGAACTCAGCACTGCTCGCTCTCCCAACTAACGACATCACTGAGACCAATAAGTCGATATATACAGAAGCATCAGTGGTCTTTGAGATGGTTACAAACTGAACCCTCCACTGAGAAGAAGGCTAGAGGTGAAAGTCAAGGCAATGAGGTATCGGAGCTGCAGGTGAGGGGTATGGTACACAAGAGAGGTAGAGGCCAGGAGAATAAACAGGACATTCTCCACCAACCCCATCCAAGTTCTACTCTCAGTGGCAAGGCAATGAGAGCACCACAGACCCAACCAGGGCATGCAACATCCCAGAACAAGAATCAATATAGATCACACTGGCAGACATCCAAGATCGAGGGTCCAAAATGAAGAGCTGGTCAGCACCAGGCCCTGGTGTCGGACAGTCCTTATTGTGAAGCTCCTATCAGGCATCATTGTGGCAAAGATGCATAGGCATATGGTTGGCCAGCAGAGCCCAGAAAGGAATTGGCAGTAATACCAGAGGAGCCAAGCACCAACTACTGGTTAATAGGGCAGTCAGTAGCAGTTGGCATCTGGAGGTTTTGAGGTCTAATTAAGGCTGCCTTTTCTATATGTGTGTCATTACGTTGTGTCAAATCGTTGTTGAAGGGAGGAGGGGGATTTAAAAAAAAAACAAAACAAAAAACATATCACTATGGAAACTGCAGCCCTGCAGTCAAGTGAAAATTCAGTCAACTTAAAGCAGACACAAACTTGAGTGAAAACAACTTCACTAGACTGCTCCGTTTTAACAATTTTAATTTTAAAGTACAAATTAAATCGACCATGAAGTAAAAGGAGTAAAAGGGATAGTTGGGTTGTTTGGTGTGTGGTCACATGGTCTTAACCATGGCCCCCAGTGGTGACAGAATTGAGTCCTCATCACCACAAAATCATGGCTGCCAGTAGGTGTACCAGGAAGAACAGATTTGAGCAACTTAACAAAAGGCTCACTGAATACCCGGCTGACCACTCGACTTCTTCTAAATGTTCCAACAGTTACCTCAGAATTTGGTAAGGTCTGTTATGGACTGACATGAAAGAAACATGTTGTTTTACATAGCTTTTCAGTTTTTTTTCTTTGGCTCTTATTGGTATGGCCTGTATCCTTCTGCACTTTACTTTTTAATGTCCCTTTTTCTACTACTCTTTAACTATTTCCCTTTTAGCTTCTATATTCTGTTGTGAGCTTTATATCTGAAATTGTTCTGTCCCTGTAACTATTTGTACTATTTGTGCTGCTATCTTGACTAGGACTCCTTGGAAGAAGAGATCTTGCATCTCTGTGCGACCATGCTGGCTAAATAAAGGATACTGTAAATAAACCAAAAAAAAAATGCTTAAACAGGCCACTCATACTGTGGGGCGATGGTGATTCAGTGGTGTAATGAATCGTCTTTCATCTGGAAGGTTGAGGGTTGGATTTCCAGCTCTGCTAGTCTACATGCCGATGTGTCCTTGGGCAAGACACTTGAATGGGTATGAAAGATATGTGATAGATGCACTGTGTGATTGTGTGAGAGAACGGTGAAAATGTAATGTAAAGCATCTTTGAGTGGTCATCAAGACTAGAAAGGCACAATATAAACACAGACCATTTATCTTCTGCCAGACAGTAAATCTTTCTCACTGGACAATGATTTAAATTTAGCTGTGATTTCTTTTTATTTAAAAGATATACACTACAGCTTTAAGTCTATGGGCTCTAATTTCATAGACCAGGCACAGGTGCAGCGCAGGGACAGAAGGCGCGACTGGTCCCATTGAAAATCTTTGGGGTGAACTGACAACGAAGGTCCATGCCAGAAGGCCATCAAATCTGGAGGAGCTTGAGAGATTTGCCAAAGAAGAATGGTCTGGGATTCCTCAGGAGACGAGTCAGAGACCTGATGAAAACTACAACAAACCATTGCAGGCTGTTATCCAGCAAAAAGGAGACACAATTGACTATTAGCATCGGGGAGGTTAAATATCCAGTGTTGGCCTAACATTTGAGTATTTGCACTCAATGTTAACTTTTTTTTTTTTTTTTAATTGATTGTTTGTTCTTTTTAATTATTAAATTGTTATTTATGTTGTGTTATGATGGAAAATTAGACTGACATGGAGGCCAGCTTTAATAACCACATGCCAGTGTTGAAAGATATGCAATTGGACTGATTATTAATCTGCACTGAATTTTTGTTTCCCCGACAATAAAATACTGCATATGGGAATTATTGATCCTAGTCTCCTGTGTTGATCAGTTGTGATTCAGTTTTTGTGTGGGCCCCAGCACTCTTAAGTTTGGAAGTGGTATTTATAAAAGTGCTATATAAATACCATTTACCATTAACGGTAGCTTTACTGACCCTTGCATAATATACGAATTAATAACTTCGTTAACCTGAATAACATTAATAAATGGTGTTAACACATGAATTAACTGAAAAAATTAAATTCTCATAACAGCATTAAGTACAGTTAATTAATGTACTCTTATTGAAAAGCTTTAGCATTTTATCTAAACTAATGTAATCTATTTTCTTGGTTCCAGTGTTGCTGAAGGCCTGAGGGAAATGGAATCAAAACACTTCATTTCATTTTGATTGAATTTTAAAATGCACGTGTGTTTGACAGATGAAACCATCTCAGCAGCAAGGCGGGGGCTTGGCTATTGTTGTGAATGAGGGCCAGCATGACGTCATGGGGCCAATGTCAACAATGCAGCCCCTGCAGGAGAAGAGGCATTTCATCCTCTCTCACACGCTGATACACACAGACTGATGCCCGAGATCCACGAGCAGCAGCTGCAGTTGTGGCAGTGGGAGAGCTACGCGCAGGAAAACACTATGCGTGCTCTTTTGTGAGGAACACGGACACGAGCGGGAAGAACAAGTAAGTGATGATGATGCTTTTTTTTTTTTTTTTACTACGCGTGGTTAAACTGGAGTAAAGGAGGGATCCTCCTGTCAACAGCAGCAGCGGGAGCAGCAAAGCAGCGCGCGGCTTCACTGTCACCCCCTCTGCCTGTGTTTGTGCTGTAGTAGCTGTACACGCTGGAGTTGTTTAAACTCCATACTTCATATTTTATTTACTTTTTTTTTTTTTTTAGCTTTAACGCCAACTTAGCCTCCCATTCACCCACAGTCACTCTGGTGGGGGTGTGTGTTGACGCAGAGGTTAGCAGTGAGGCTGTAGTGGATGTGTTAGCTTGTTGTTACATCCGAATGCATTTCCTTCTTAAACAAACAAACAAACATAAAAAACAACCAAACGTTTCGCTCAGTGTCAGTGTTGCGTTGTTGACGTACGTCCCTAATCAAAGTTTTTTTTTTGTTTTTTTTTTAAGAATAGATATTGATAGTACCGGACTAGTAGCTCTGCATTTGCACTGCTTTGTGCCGTTGTAATTGGGACACATTCGGACACACGTTTGACGTGCAGCTAACTACAGTACGTCCCGTCCTCTGGAATAATGCTAACTGCTAACACCGCCTTGCAACGAAGGAGTAAACACGACAGGACACTTGCCTTTCGCTGCTGCCACAGTCAGTCAGTCAGTCAGTCAGTCAGTCAGTCAGTCAGGGTTCGCTGCCGACTGTCTTGCTTGTTGGGGGGGGGGGGGGGGGGGAAGGGGGGGGGGGGAAGCAGCGGGAGCTACAGCAGGACAAAGGAGCCTGCCTGGCACCACTTTATCCCCGCCCCCCTCAGCCGCCGCTCAACGGTGCTCTCACCAAACACCCTCCTCGGAATACAGCTCAATAACAGCACAGAGAATACATAATAATATACAATCCATATATTCTAGGGTGTATGGTAAATGTTATATATAACACATAGTGTATGGTATTTAGTATACACTATATGGTAGACACGATGCTGCACTGAAATATACACATAATCTCTGACGACTCTGCATTGAATTGTAATCACTGAAAGGTAAACAAAGCGTTATTATCGCCAACCTTATCCAGAACCAGTTAATGCCCAACTGTAACCTCAATTCAAACCCGAACCCTAAACCCAGTTCCTCGGAAATGAGGTTGTGCCTAACTGTGCCTAAAAATAGGACCAGGTTTTGTTTCCCATGAGGAATACTGGTCACTGGCAACCAATAGTAACAAATGCAACACACACATTAGCACATGATATCATCTCAATAGTTACTACTATCTAACCTAATTTCATTCATAATTTATTACCTGTTAGGAAATTTTCATTTTTCCTATACAGCTTACTTATTGTATACCCCCCCACACAGACATTTATAAAATATACAGTACATATTGCTGTTGCTTGAGACTAATACTGTACATATTATCAATATATTTCTCTGAATTAGAATACTTTATTAATCCCCAGGGTAAATTTGGTTCAGCAACACTCAGCAATAGAAAATAAGGAATATGTTTATCAAAACGCAATGAATGAAACAGATAAAATACAACACAAAATTGAACATAAAATGTAAACATGGCAAGTAATATGTGCTTTGTAGGAAATATGGCCTTTTAAATTCTATGTCAGTAAAATGGAATTATAACGTCACAAAAATATAATTTTGCTGTCAAACCCATAGGGTTTATAACAAGTACTGCATATGGGTTATTGTATCATGTTTTTTGTTATTGCACAAATGGTGGATAGTGTCATTTGGTTAATGGAAATAAGTTCAATTCCAAGTCTGTTGGCATCCAAAACATGCATGATTTTAGTGCAGATGTTGAAGGATTTTAATACACTCCTGTCCTCTGACCAATCACTATTCATCTTAGATTATTCAATGAACAATATGAAATTTAATCTCACTTACTGTACTGTATCCTTGCCAATGTAACCACAATTCACGATATTATTGTATAATTATTATGGCCTAAACAATCACTGTTGTGGAAAATGAACACGTGGCTCCTGTGTAGCCTCTGTCAACCCACTTGACAAAGTACTAGCTTAGCTCACAGATATTTTAGCTCACTGAAGCTGTTGTCTGTCTGCGTAAGATAGAATCGCGTTGCATCAGAAAACAGATTTCTTTCACCTCAAACCACAGGGAATGGCTGGCACTATCTCACTGTAAAGTTTGATAGCACCAAACACGAATCAAACAAAGACGAACCCTTTGTAGCTTTGAATAGATGAGTGATCATTCAAGTTGATTATTAATATTAAGGAGTGTTACGCATGCTAGCATAGGTGTCAGTGGGAAAGCAAGCAAAGGGAGTGCCTGACGTGTTAAAACTAAAAATAGACATCATCAGACAATAGTGAAGTGGAAGCGATATCTCTCCTCAGAGCAGTGTTGTTCCGTAAAGGATCTGATGTTGTTTGTTTGTTTGCCTTCATCATTGATTTACGACTGAAGCTAGCCTGACTGCTACACATGGGTGTGACTGTGTCCCTTTAAAGGAGATCAAACCTACTGTAGTTGCAAGGGTGCCTCTCAATCTGCCCTTATTTTGGCTTCACTTCCCATCATCTGCCTTGTCGGGCGGCTGCTATCCCTCAATTTTTATTGCATGATAGACGCTAGGGTCTTGGGCCGGGATGGGTTCGACAGACAGTGGAGGGTCGGTGCCACATCCTCTTACCCCCAGTTATAATTACACATTAGACATAACATAATATACACACACCACACATGACACATATGCAGACGCACAGGCCTTGGGGTGGGCATGGCCATGGTGGGCTCCGCCCCCTCGGTGGGCAGTCTAGGGGGGGCCTTTGCTCCCATGCTGGTGTCCGTGGTCCTGCCGCCTCCTGCCATTGGGCAGGGGGGCGAGTATAAACAGACTCTTCCTGTGCAAAGCAAATCTGTTCAACACCACCAGGCATGCAGACAACCACACTACATGCCTAAGATACTGGACAGGACAGGTTTAAAAAAAAAAAAAAAAAGAAAATAATTGTCAGTTGCAGCCCTAATGGATATGAGAGTTTTACGTTTCTGGCACGTTCGTCATTTCTGAGCAGCTTAAAGCTGCTGAGATGAATGAAGATGAATGAAGTTGCTGCAGTCTCAGTGAATTTATCAACCAGCCCAAATAAGAACAAAATCAAACCAATGGTAACAATCGGCATTGCATTTCCTTCACAACAGCTTTGCTGCTCAATATATACATGTATGTATGTATGTGAGAACAAAAAGAAAAAGAAAAAAGTATCCTCTCCTCCATGACTTTGACTGAGTTTCTTCCAGATGATAGAGGACAAAGACAGGTTTCATCTCCTTGTGTGGCTCAAGTATCAAAAGATGTACAGAAATCGCTGCATTCAAAAAAGCTTTACATATGTTCATTTCAGTGTGTCGTGTACGTGCCCAGAAAGTCAGGCGCATCACAACAGATGCACGTTGCAGTTAGCTCTGGGTATCAGCACCGATTCCCTGAATTGACTCGATTGTCCACATTCATTTCTATTTCCAATTCGGTTTCTTTGATTCAATCTCAATTTGTTCACAGATATTTCAGTTTCCATGGACAACAGCATGGTGTGGACAACAGCAGATGAGGTAAAAAAGAAAGCCTACCTTTATTAATTTGATGTTTTGATTTGTGATGTTATAGAGAGTTCGACTCTGTGCTAGGTGAGACAAGACGGCTTAACTGTGGTATTGCAGTAAACCCTTGCAACCGTCAGTTGTCTGAGTGTAAACTAGGGATGGGAAAGAGATTTTTGCCTGATTATTGATTATTAATTGCACTCTTGGTAATATTAGGACTGCATGATGTTAGGAAATCACGCGATATGCAATAACGTTGCTGGATATTGCGACGCATTTGATTTGTTTTACTGTTATACTGTTACACAATATAAATAACACCATTGAATATTCAAGCTGCATTTTTTTCTAGTAATGCCCATCCCCAGTGTAAACTATGTGTTCTGTACTGTATATCTGGCCATATTTGAAGACTTATTTTTGCTACTTTGTCTTTAAGAAGATCTTTATATCCTTATTGTCATCAGTGAAAAAAATACCTCATATTCTCACATATTTAAAATATTCTAGAGCGTGTCTTTTAGACTGAAATTGACCTACACGCTATTGCTTATTTGATATTTCATAGATCCACCTGTTCACACCCGGCAGCAGATTTGTCATGGTAGAAACCATCTTCTAATCCCAGTGGCGATGGCATCCTCTGACACAAAAACCTGCCAAGCAGCTGCCACATACTGTATTATTGTGTCTTTGAGCAGATTTTAGCTGTTATTGTTTGCATTTTTCACAGACACTCACAGTGAACTGGATATCAAAGAAATTGGAATTAACTAAATTATTTGTCCTGTTTGATTCGTTTTAGCTCTGCTCTGTTAAATATAGAGGCAGCTCAGGACAGCGGCTCATGATTGCCTGCTTTTGGCAGTGCTGTTGTTAAATACACCTACTGTTAAATATTGAGATTTTAGAAATTTTCTGGATTTTTAAATCGTTATAACTGATCTGTTGTTCGGCATTGTTTGGTTTGATTCCTGTGTCTTTCAGTGACGATACTCACTGCCAATCAGCGACCGAGACATCACATTTGGTATAGGCTCAGCTCGATTGGAACCTCGCCACCTCGTACTAAAAAGTACCAGGTACTATTGCTAGTCAAGCCGTGCCGAGCGGTGTTGGAACTATATAATGGAAAAGCGCTATTGGAGGCTATCCAAACAAAAACAAGTCTAGGTGAATCTGCTTACATTTTCTTTGATTGCATCGGCTTTTATTCACACAGAAATTATGATTTGTGAGTCCTCACAATTTTCACAATTTTTTTTTTAAACAGGTCCCAGAGTGGAAAAATCTCTACTCATCGAATGTGCTACTTTGGTAAAATGATGATGTAATGGGCTCACCTCTCTTTTGCGCTGGCATTCACTGTTGCTAATCTTGGTCATTTTTGGCAATTTTGATTTATCTGGTGCATAACCTTGTCACAGATCTGGCAACCCATCTGACATGTCTGGTGGTCACTGGTTTGTCCAGTGTGGCAGATGGTGAGATGATAGTCAGCTTTTTGGGGCGGCCATTGCTTATCAACATCCATGTCAGAGCTGCTATGTTAAAGCTGAATCCGTTGTTTAGCTAACAGGACCTAGCGTGAGAGAGTCAGGGGGACACATTTCCTGGGAGACTGGCAGGCAAATATATGGAAATGTGTTTTAAAAACATACATGTGTAACCAGGTAGATAATATAGACTGAGTCCAGACAAATTTAATTTTATTATATTATGAAAAATATGTCTTGTGTAAAGATGGTGTCAATCAAAGTACCTTTGCTCAATCTGTTTCTGTTGGTTGATTTTCAAATGGAGGGAGTATGTAAGTTGTGGCCCCTGCAGGAGATATTTGACAGCACTCAGTCACACTGTGACTGTCGCAGTAATAGAACGTACAAATTCTGATCCGTAGCTGTGCAGTTATAGGAGGATGCAGTGCTATATGAGAGCTAGCCCAAATAATGACCCTACTAAGACAGTTATAGGAACTTCTCAATAAAAGTTAATGAAAGGGCCACATAGACATAAAATCATGGCTCTATAATAGTTGATTATTTGTATTTTCTAATGACATTACATGTGATTACAACACCTATTTATCTAGATGAGGTGAAGTCATTCATTCATTCGTTTTCTACCGCTTTATCCAATGAGGGTCGGGGGGGGCGAGGTGAAATCGAAGAGTGGCAAATGAAGTTAAATTGTTTCAGTTAGGAGAGACAACTGTGGAATAAAATCTTTGGATTGAAGGCATGTTGCCTAAGCAGCAGCAGGAAAGTCCTCCTGGATTCAAAATACAGTATATGCCCACTTAAGTCAAAGATATGTTAGCTAGCTGCGTTTTTTTTTTTTCAAGCAGAACTTCAGTTAGTGTCACTTTATAAACTGCTCACTCCCTTCACCAAAGTCTGTAAAGAAAATCAGTGAACATCACAGCACACAGGAGTTGTTGATCCACCGCTGCCTCCATCAGTAAATTCAAATGTGTTATTTTGTCAAATTCGAATTTACAATACACAGGCTTAGCAAAGGAGGCAGCTAGGCGGACCAGTAGCTCCTGTGTCCCCGTGAGCTACAAATGATGGTTTTCTCCATGGACTTTGGTGTTAGAGAGTGAAAAGTGCAAGGTGAACAACAAACATAATGTCGGGATCACACATGTACAAACAGTACACTCACTGGCTAGCCAGCTGAGCACTTCTTTTGGTCTGAGTAAGCCATTAAAGCTGTTTGTGGGCTGATGCAATAGTTGCAGTGGAGCTACAAAGGCTGCTTGATGTTATGGAGATTCCAGCCGTTGAGACAGATTAGCATGCTCTCGCTTTTACTTCCTGTCTGCTGCTGAGGAAGGACATGGTTGTGGCTTTGATGTGACGCAATTGGGTTCTTGTGTAATGACGGATTACAGCAATAGGGTTGATCAACAAGAGCTCGATCAACAAGAGCTCTGCCATTACAGCGATAGGGTTGATCAACAAGAGCTCTGCCATGCCCTGCATGTGACATTTGCTCCCCGTAAAAGAGATCAGGTTATTTGAAGAGTGGTTGTATGAGGTACTGACTGCACTGATGACTAATTTAAGACATTGAGGCTCTCATGTGAAAACAAGGCTGCCAGCAGGGACACTGGGAAAACAGATTTTAACCTCTTAATCATAAAGGCACACCTAATAAAATCTATGCCACAGAAATATGTGATGTTTTGTAGGCCCTTCCTAATGCAACCCTGGGAGGTTATTTTCCTGCTATGGGGGCCATGGCTGGGGTCAATTTAGAATCTCAAATTAACCCAATCAAAGAGGAGCAATGGGGATTGGGTACTTTGCTTGGAAGTTACAAGCTAAGGGGCTATCCACACGTATGTACACGTTTGATTGAATGACATGAGTGTGAGTGTCTAAATGAATCCTGGGTTCCAGTATAAGAAGCCTGATCATCCCAGCTGCAGTGGACGTGGAGAGTTTAAAGAGAGAGTCCCCACACTCTTGTTGTGATCAGGTCTTCCCTTGGGCCTGGTTGTATCAACTGGGGGCTTGTCTTGGATGGTCCATGTGGGTTGTCCAGGATCCGAGCTAAAAGATGATCCTGGTGATAGATCTGAACATCCATGAGGTCAACTAAGTGTGTTTTGTGTGTTTAACGGTGCTTTTTGACTGTGGCAGTCTTAGTTATAATTTGAGCACCCAAGTAAGCTGCTGGACATGTGTCACAACCGTGCCACTTTATCATTATTATTTTTTGGTGCTAATCCTGAGTGGGGGCACACTTCAGAGTGTTACTGTTGACTATGCCTGGTCTTCAGTGACACGCTGTGTTCAGTGTTTAAAGTCACCTTGAGTTCAGGAAGCCATTGAAGACTAGCTAGGCTTAGCTCCATCCTGACAGTTTGGGTGTCTCTTTATTGCTTGTTTTCTGTTTTTGCCCCTTCCAAATTTATTTTGGTTTGTAATGCATTTTTGGCCACTGAACCTTAAATTGCAATAAATACTTGGTCTACAGTAACTTATTTGTGAACTTTGTTTTGTGGTAACTGCACCCCTTTGTTGGGTCACTTTTCATTTGCAGCTTAGGTGTAAGTTGGCAACATTCCTGTGTGGTCATTTGTTGACAACAGTGACCATTTTTTTGTTATGGTTGATGGAGTCCACTTTGTGGTTTGGCCAGTTGCATGTAACTGTTGTATTTGTGCTTTAATTATGACTTTTGTGTCACAGATTAGTGGATCTTCGTGTGGTGGCGTTGACCTTCAGTTTGTTGCTTTTCAGTAACTTGTTTGTGGTTCATGACCACGGTGTCCATTTTGTGCTGTGGTAGTGGCAGCCCGCTTTTGTTGGTTTTTGTGTGTTGCTGTAGTGGCAACCTTTGGTTTGACCCATTTGGTTGGTGGCTGTTGGACACTTGTGTTACTGTTTTTTTTTTTGAAATAGACTTGAGTTGGTCTTTTGTGATGTTTTCACCTCATGGTGGTAGCCATTTTGTTATTTTGTGGACGTGACACCCACTAATTTTGGTAATAGTGTAAGTTCTGCTAAATCTAGTTCAGCTCTTAGATATTCTGTAGCTTGTTAGAGGTTGTAACACGAGGATGCAGTTTTAGCATTTTGGTTGTATCAAAACATTTCTCTAGACCCCAGGGTCATGGCTTCCTTTTCCTTGTATGAGTCTACATGTGAGTGTGAGACGGTTTACAGGTGTGCATGTTTAATTGAATGACGTGTGTGTGTCTAGGTGGATCTTGGGATCTGATTGGTCCATTACAGGAGGTTCCAGCTGCAGTGGACTTACCATGAATCACTTGCAACCAGACTGCCAGCAGACATTTTGTACCTGTTTTTAATAAACCTTTTAAAAATTTTTTTAGTGTGTTACTGTTGGTTTCTTGGGAGTTGGAAGAGGCAGTCTCCACACTCTTGTTGCGATCAAGTTTTCCCCTAGGCCTGGTCGTAACAATACGTGTTCCGTTCCATCTTTGAAAATGCCTCCCAGAGTGGGAAAATCTCAAAATGCCGGCCTCACATTTCCGTGTAGTGAATACAGTACTTTAGGAACATGATGGTGTCATAATCCCGCCTCTCTTGCGCTGGCATGTCTTCACCAAGACTGAGGTGTCTCTATCATACCTCAGTCTTGCCAACTACTATATCAGTAGAACACGTCCTGTCCTCATGTCTGTTTGCTTTGTGAAAGCTTTTTATTTTCCTGATTTATTTCCCTTTCTTTTCGATGTTTCTTAAGTGTTTTAAATTCTTTGTTTGGATAAGAGGAAAAAAAAATGAGGCAAAGTGGCAAACCCTTATCATCTGAACCATCCCTATAACTTATAACTATCAATAACTTATATATTTGTGTAATAAAAATGTTTGTAGAAATTATTGTAGATATTATTGGACAAACAGTATGTGGCTCACGAGTTAAAGTAGGTCAGCCACTAATTAGATCAGTTGGCACCTCCAGTCCTTATGTACAGTACAGTAACAGATACTGAGCCCCAAACCACCCTGGATAATGAGCAGTCATTGCCTTTAATGTTTTAATCTTTTTGCTTCATCTCTGTTCGTTCGGTCTCCGATGTGGGGACTTTTAACTTCTCAGCCATTCTATCCTGACTATGACTCATACAGCAAAAACCTAACTTTACCTGAAACCCAAGTCTGATTCGCTTTACTCTTTCCGGGCCTGGCAGCCTTAGGCAAAGGCTGATGTCAGCTCAGTCTCTCAGCTGAAAGGAGGGAACACAGGTGACCACAGAGGAGCTCCCTGGGGAGGGGATGTCCTTTTCTGCTTCTGCATGCATAATTGTCAAGGTGAAATAAAATCTAGTTGAGTGGGACTGACTTCTCAAATGCTCATGGGTTAATAACAGCACGGGCGTCACTACGGTGTTCACTGTTACAACAGGGGGAGATGTCAGGAGAGTGATATCCTGCAAAGTGAGCATGGGAAGAAGTATTATGAAGCTTCTCTTGCTGTAGAGTGACTCCATGTTGTGATGTTATTCTTATAGCATGATACTCCTAGTGGTTTCCCTGCAAATGTGTGAAACTGAAATAATTCAGTGTAGTCTTTTTTTTCATGAGCATTAATCTGTCCTCTATGGAAACTTGGTGGGCGTTCTGCCGCCCACATGTATATTTTCATTTTCACGCCTACACTGTTGCCTCGTGAAGGAGATGAAATAATCCTTTGCTCAACATCCACGGGTTTATGACTCATTTGGTGTCTGAGAGCTTGTGTAACTGCTCACAAAAGATACGCTCATTGAACAGTTTTTGGATGGGCACCAGCTATATACATACAGTATATACACACACACAGGATTATATTCTGTATATTCTATGAAGGTATTTTAGTAGCAAAACTAAATGTAATCCTGTACTCGTGCCAGCAAATTGTGTACTTTTATAGAAAGGTCACGACTGTATATCATAAAATTTGAAGTCACTGAATTTTTTTTCTACCCTGGTAAATACAACACAAAAGTTACAAGTTCACAAATTCTTTATTAAATCCATGCTACACCTCACAAATGAAAATCTTCCTACATTCACACTTTTACCACTGTCACCACAGTATATTGCATTTGGTGCAAAACACCTGTATATAAAAATGGGGAATCAGTGTCTTGTGGGGGGAGAGAAAAGTACAATGCAACAGTTACACCATCACAAATTTGTCTTTACAGGCGCATAAATCCTGTTCTGTGCATGTACACTTACAGTTTTGCTCATACCAGCGCAGTATATTAGATGTAAAACACACACTTGTTAACCTTCATGTGTATTAATGCAACATAAATTGTACATCTGTAGAATATTGTCTCACATTTATTTATCTATTTGCTATAGATTTTAACATGCGCACAACTCTACAAAAATATGTTTTTGTTGTTCTTGTTTTTTAGAATTCCACAGGTTGTGACACAAATTGTGATTGTGACTGTGTGCATGTGCACTTGTTGGGCCTACGAGAAAACAGACCCTGAACGCTGACATATTTTCACATTATTTCTGCATCAAGTTACTTAGGAGTCCAGGATGAGTAAAACTGGAGCGTCACATTGTGCTGGACACTTTTAAATATTTTCAGGTACCACTAGTGCTGGTACAGAATTGACAGAAAAAGATTATGGGTTTTACTTTGAAGGGTAACTAACATTACACAAAGTAACCAAATAGTAATAGAGCCATGAGATGCATTCAGGGAACCCTGTAACTCTCACCTCTGCATATGCACATCTAATCCCTCAACCCAGAGCCTGCAATGGCTGTGGCTGTCGCCACTTTGTGGTAAGAGTTGCACTTATAATTAGGTAGCCATCAGCTTATTATATATATGCAATGCTACTGTCTAAAATGGTCTAAAACTAAAATCATTGTAACAATAACAGTAACAAATGCTTTGAGTTGTGGATCTCAAGTCTTAAAAACAAAAGAAAATCTTTTTTTTTAGGAGTCAGTTTTGTAATTAGGGTTTCAAATAACTATATAAGATTCATGTTTTTTTTTTTTAAAGATGCTGCTTTTTTAAATTATTATCTTCATGTACATCAGTATTCATCGAAATGCATGGATTTATGGGAAATTCGTGGATCACTCTGTGTTTTGCAGAATAACCCAGTAGCAGTGCCTTTGACTTAAAAGCAATTCAAATGTCTTAGAGCGTGTAAAGAGGGGAAAGTGCTCCAGGTTTACAAATGGTGTCCTGATGGATGTAGATTAGAGTTGCGAGTGCTCTGCATTAGTGTTGAACGAACCACATACATTGATGGAAAGGTCAAAGGCATGAGATACAAAGTACCTGGGTCAGCTGGTCACGAGCTATAGTTTGTAACTTAATCTCATCACGATATCCTTTAGTTTTTTTTATGTATATCATTCAATATTGATATGTATCACAATATAAATCAAATCAATATTTCTGTAAGGCTTATGAATATTATCTCAATATCAATACGCACTGTAAATACACTGTATTACATGATCTTAAAATACAGTTATTTATTACCTTTCTTTTCAGATAATAACTGCTTTATTTCTTTGGCTTTTTAATGTTAAAGGAGGTGTCCAGTTCCCCCAAACTCCAGTTCCACTGGACAATGTCAAGATGAGTTCTGGAGGTTTTAAAGGAGGCTTAGGGTTGAACAAACACTGTTGGCGGTGACCTCAGAGGTCGTTTATCAGGATCTCAATAACCACAGCACAAGTAAGAGCTTCCCCAGAGCTGCTCTCTGGACAAAAGCTTATTGTTAAAAAGCAGATTGCTGATGTCATGGCGGTGTATTTCCAGAACCCAGGAAGTGGGTAATGTAGCTGAGAGTGAGCACTGTCTGAAGCTGTGGATGTTTTCATGAAATCTCTTCCTCTGGCAAATTTTCTTTGTCTTGAGTTGACATGAGGAATGACTAACAGTGTGGAAATTTGTATCATTATGAAATTATGGAGAAATGAGAGGACAAGAAGAGACACAGAAATTATGATGCAAGCTAAGGACTTGCAAACAAGAGGCCAAGCACCAAATTGGTCGATACTGATAATTACTGCAACAAAATATAATATAATTTAAGACTTGAGTTATCTGGTTTTAAAGTTTTTACAACAGATAAAAAGAAAACCTTTCACAAAATGAGGCAAAGCATCTCATAGCAATTTTGTGTGGCTGCCTCCATCGGTAATTAAAAATGTTATTTTGTGACTTCACTGACTTTGTTAGCAAATTAGGCAGCAGTCGAGCTGATTCTTTTTCTATGGACTTTGGTGTGGGAGAGTGAGCGGTTTACAAACTTTAGCTTTCTGTTTGAAAACTCTGTCTAACAGTGAGGCAAAACAGTGAGTATATTTTGAAGCTACTGTACAGTTTAGGTTTGACAAATATTTTATTAGGCAAGCCTTTTGTCAGCCACACTTGAAAATCCCTCTCACTTAAACTTATAAGTGATATATGAGGCGTTTAAATTTAAGAGTACAGTTGTGTTGGAGAGAAGATAAACTTTGGCGAACAGAATAAGTGGACTGTACTCAGAATACCCCACCGACACTGTCAGATGAGAATTAGACATAATTAGGACAGGAGAGATGTCAGGAGAGGGTGCGGGAAAGTAGGGCACCAAGATGGACTGAAATACTGTGTACACACGCACACACGCGCATACATATGCCATAGAGAGTGAACACTGGTGTATCATGAGTGTTTGTAAGGGAATATTTGTGTGATTAGGAGCAGCTCTAGGAGAGGAGGCCCGTCCAGCCTCAGGCTCTGCTGCTCCTGCCTGCTGGAATACACCGTCCATGTTAGTGCGTGTGTGTGTTCTTGTATTTGTTTCCTCTTTAGGACCGTTTCTGTCACAAACTCTGACCTTGTCGGGAAGACCAAAACCTGGTCCTAATGAGGCAGAATCACGTTTCTAAGGAGTTGGACGAGTTTACTAAGATTTTAAATGTGGTTAGGTTATGGTTAGTGTTAGGCATTAACTGCTTATGGTTAAGGTTCATGACAGTGCTTTGTTCAGGCTGTCCAAATCAATGCAGTGTCCTAAGAATAGCTTATGCCTCTGTGTGTGCCTTAGGGTTAAAATTAGGTATAGGGAAAGGGTTAAGGTTAGGTATTTAGTTGTGATGTTAAGGTTAGGGCAACGGCATTATGTCTGCAAGTGTCCTCAGTAAGAAAGCAGCGTGAGAATGTGTGTGTGTGTATTTTGCTGGCTCAAGTGGCTGTATACATGCAGGTCACATTGACGCCTCTGCCAGGTTGAATGAAGACTAACTGAGGGAACGAGTGCTCAAAGCCAAGCTGCATCATGGGAAAATGCTGGCTTTGCCACTTGGGCTGTAGGAACATCCTCCCGCTGTGCTCCCCTCATGTGGAGTCTTGATTGTCAGTTGCAGTTTTGACATTTGTTTATAGTATCGCTGTGCCGTCAAATGAACTAATTGATCGGAGAATTTGCTGAGATTAATAAGGACCAGTCATCTTTTGTTCTTCAAACTAAAGCTTGGGGTGTTGGTGGTGGAATTATGGGTATCAGTTAGCTGTAAGCTGTCAGCTCAGCGTGCTACTGAAACGTGCAGGCCAGACAAGATGATGAAACCACAGGCAATGTCTTGTTTACCAGAGCTCGGAGCTCCTCTGCTGTCTGTGAACAGTTTAACCACAACGGATGAAAAGAAAAAGCTCCATACACCAGAATGTGGTCATTCAAAAGGAAACATTGGGATCTGCAGAAAATGAAGGTTATTTGATGTATTTACCCCAAAACAATTCATCAATACATCAATGGAACTGATGGAACTTTGTTAAATGTTTCTACACATCAAAAAACGTATCCGATTCGCTGGTCTAACAGTAATGCATGCAGTAGCCACTAATTGAATGTGAATAAACAGTCAAATATTTTAGAATGTAAAATAAAAATGTAAAGAAATCACAAAACCTCGTGTGTTCCCCCCCATTAAAAAAAAACAAAGACAACAGCTCCACATCTGCCAGATTCCATTTTCACCTATTGTTTACCTTTGCTCACCCTCAATGGATATTTATATGTGTTTATTTATTTTGAACATAGATAAATGTATGAAATATATGTGGATGAGGAACTTTATTTTCTCAGAGGGTAAAGCTGCCCATTCAGATTCAATGATATTGAGGTGTTGGTGAGAAGGTGACTCCAGAACCTTCACTTTTCTTCTGCTGTCGCCAATGACAGGTCAACTTGGCCACGTGTTTCGGACCATTGTCATGTTAGAACATCCAAGTACGTCCCGTGCAGCTTCTGGAACGATGAGTGCCAATTTTCCGATAACATTCATCTTACAGTCAACTTGGACCAAGTTCCCTGTGCCTTTGTAGCTCACACATCCCCAAAACATCAGTGCTCCACCTCCACGCTTCACAGTAGGAATGTGGACTTTTCATCATAGGCCTTGTTGACTCCTCTCCAAATGTTTCTTTATGGTTGTGGCCATAAAGTGACATTTTGGTCTCATCGCTCCAAATAACTTTCTTCCAGAAGATATGAGGCTGGTCTCTGTGCTGTTTGTCATATTGTAAGCAGCTGCTTTGTGGCATTGGTGTAGTAATGGCTTTCTTCTGGCGACACGGCTGAGATTAGTTTTGGGTTTTTCTTTGCGCCCTGAACAATTTTCCTGGCAGTTATGACTGAAGTCTTTGTTGCTCTACCTGACAGTTTCAAAAAAATCCCTCATTTTCCACTTCTTACTTAGAGTTTGAATACTGCTTATTGGCATTCTCAATTCCTTGGATATATTTTCCTGTCATGTACCAGTTTTATAAAGTATGATCATTCTTTTGCTTTCTAATTAACCAAGAGCGACCTTTTATTATCATTCACATTCTCAAAAAAAAATCACACATTCTGCCAGAACATGTAAACTTATGAGCACAACTGTAGATAAAAGCAAAACCACAATGACAAAGATAAATTCACATCTGATGTTCGCAACATGGTTCTCCCCACTCCAACCCCTATTTCCCGTTCATTTTCATAGTCAGTCCTTTACATAAGTTTAATTTTCCTTCAAATAAGCCTCCATGCTATGACCTCATTGTGCTCTTGCAGTCACATGACCCCGCAATGACGTGAACCGAAAAGAAACTCAGTGCTGATAGTGCCATTTTCAATATATTTTATTTCCCTTTATCCTTCTTATACCTTGCAATCTACTGTATTTGTATATCTTTTTAAACTAAGCAAAGTTTTGCACATGCTTTTGCGAGAAAATCGAGAGAAAATAGAAATATTGGTAACACCTGGATGGAATTAATGTTATATAATTTACCATGTTATATGAAAACAACTTGCTTACTTTAGTTTGAGTTGACTTAATAATTTAGGTTTTACCAGTTGAATATTTTTATATTTGTCAATCATTTCATTTTAGTACAATAATAATAATTGTAATAGATACAAAGAGCAGTAATAGTGATATATATATATATATATATATTTTTTTTTTTTTTTTTTTTTTTTTTTTTTTTTTTTTTTTTTTTTTTTTTTTTTTTCTCAGCAGTCAGTAGCTCAAACTAAATGAAAAAAAATCATGAAAGACGTGAGTGGTAGAGAGTGATGGGGATAGTGTTAATTTTGTCACCCATTCTTCAATTTAGTCTTGTTTCAAATGTCCTTATTAGTCTTTGTCATATTTAGCCATTCATATGCAGAACCAGTTTTGTTGGTCAAGTTTTAGTTGACTAAAAGTCTCGTCATTTTAGTCTAGATACAGTATCTTGGTTTTTATTCAAAATTGATCTTTTCTTATGATTAAAAAAATATATATATATATTTCTGATATCATTTCTGATTATCATTGCAGTCAAATAGTGTTTCACACATCTTAAATACAAATGAAATGTCATAGTTACCTGAAAACAATAAATAAAATGCTTCAGTGCAACATTTATAAAGTGAGTTTTTTTTTTTGAAACAACACAATTCATGTGCATTAACTCATACGGAGCATTGTGAAGGTGTAACAGCTGGATATCTGTCATTTTGTTAACGAAAAGTGCGATTTTTATCTTAGTTTTTATTTCATGCAAAACATTTTAGTCTCATATTTTGTCAGCAATAATGCATGTTAATGTCGTCTTAGTGAGTGTTTTAGGACCCTGGTGACGTTTCGTCATCGCCTTGCCTTAGTCATGAAAAAAAAGTTGTTGTGTCTCGTCTGACGAGATTAACATCACAATCTGCAAGTGCTGGGTGGCAAAGAGGAGAGAGAGAGAGAGAGAGAAGGGTCAGAGCCTGACGTTTTCCTGAGGAAAGCAAGGGATGATGCATAATAGTGCGAAGATGATTGGCCTGTGGGCAACAGGAAGGAAAGCCACAGCACAAATTCAATAAGCCCCCCAGTGTGGGGCTGTGCCAATTTGAAAGCCATAACTCAGCAGAAAGCAGCCCCATCGCGGCCTGCTGACACACACACACACACACACACACACACACACACACAGCCCATGGCTGATGAGACAGACAGGCAGACAGACAGACTGCATGCTCAGCTGTCTGTGTATGTACTGCAGCCTTGAAATGAAGCACAATGAAAGCCCTCCGGGTGGAGCCGACTGAAGCCAGTGTGGAGGCCTACTTTATATCGACTGTTGATCAGCTACCACTCACTGCAAAAACAGAGTTTCAAGAAAGTAAAATGAGCTTGGTTTCAGGGAAAATGTTCTTTTCTTTTCTTGTACTTTTTGCTTAAAAAGAAAAAAATATCTTGGCAAGCAAGTTTTGCACTATAGAGAAATAATCGAATTTTGAGAAATGATATTTGTCTTATTACAACTCTCTTAAGCTTTAATTACCAGTAACAAGCTAAAACGGCAAAGATTTCTTGTTTGTTTGTTTGTTCGTTCGTTCTTTCTTTCTCTTTTGCCTGAGATACAACTGTCTTAAAATTTGGCCAGTATTTTCTCCTTTTACAGTCTGAAGGTGGCTGCAGATTTACAGGCTACTTTTAAGTATCGTTGCCGAGCATTCTTTTTTTTTTTCCTTTAAAACACGACAATTCAAATCAATCAAATAACATTTGGCTTGTTTATATTCGGGCTGGTTTTGCAGTGTATCTACTTACTTATTTTCTTCTGTAATATTTACACTGCAAAAACAGCCTTACTAGAAACAAGCCAAATATTCTTAAATTGGTGAGAATATTCTTGCTTTCAAAAAAAAAAAAAAAAAAGGATCTGCCAATGGGGTAACCAAATTTTGCTTGGCTAGAATACTTGAAAAAAAAGCGGGTAAATGTTCAGCTACTTTATGTGTGTTCCCCAAAGAGGCAAAAGGGAAAATATATATATTTCTTTTTTATTTAAAATCCGCTTCATCAAGCAAAGGAAGGCTAAAGTTAAGAATTTGTGCCTTAGAATTTGTTCTATTTTTCCACACACCAATCCATGATTGCAAATTTATTTCTGTATTTAACACATTCTTAATACTTCCCAGTAGCAAACATACAAACTAGGAACAGGGAGTTTATGCAAACCATTGTTTTAGTTTGTTAGTGGTGATAAAAGTGTAAAGTAAACTGTGGTGTCATGTAAAGACAAAGGCAGATATTTGTTTTCTTAAAATTAGATTATTTTCTCTTATGTTTTTTTACTTTCTTGGAAAAGTAAAGGCTTTTTTTACTTTCTTGAAAATCAGCTGTTGCAGTATATTGGTGTATGATGTGCACATAGGTTCTGGGATCCACAGAATCGTCTTGCTGTGAGGTGCCACCATTTTTAATGTAACAAAGTAACATTTTATGTTACTCTGCTGTTATATTGCATGAGTAGTTATTTTGATCTTGTTTGCTTTTCTCCTTATTATCATAATATTATTTTTATTCACTGTAGTTTTTTTTTTTTTTTTTATCATAGCACAGTGTTGTTTTCAGTATTTTCCTTTGGTCTTCTTTTTCATGGTCCAAATCTTGTATATTGTTAAACTATAGAAAGACTATGTGGATCATGAATAATCAAAACGATGGACCTCATCTATCCCTTTGCTCATCAAACATTGTCTCTGTAATGCGTGACAATCCGTCAGATGCAAACACACACTGGAGGCAATGGTTAGAGAGAGAGAGAGTGAGAGTGTGTTTACTGACATCCTTAAAGGTCAGACAGAGGTGGATCAGGCAAAACTCTACAAAACAGGTGAGAACTAATGCTATAAAAACACCGTGGAGGCAAACACGTTTGTAAAAGTGCTAGTAGAGTGACAAACAAGGCACCTGTCTATATCAGGTCTTCCTTAAATGTGTCCTCAGAGACACACATTTCTGTGTGCGTTATCATGGATGTTGTCCGTGAGTGGTTATTATGTCACAGTGGTTAGTGTTCATGACAGTTGCCACATGGACTTGTGCTGCTCTTTTACTTTTTTTTGCAAAGTTTGTGCAATCTCAACAGAGGAAAAAAAAAAAAATTAAATAGGGTACGTGACCTCATATCCACGTTTACAAAGCAGCAGAACCACTTCAGTGTAGTTTTCTTTTGATGCGGCGTGTTTGAATGGATTTTGCAGTATTATGAGGTCACTCTGGTGTGTTTTCTATGGACAGAATGTTGATCCCATGAGGGAACCATGATCCTTTTTTTTTAATATAATTTATTTCTAGCACTAATGCCTAAATACTTTAACCACATTCACAACCAGGGAATGGTTCATCACCCTCACTTTGTGATTTCATCCAAACGCACCACAAAAAAAGACTGTCACGTTGTTATGTACATCTTTACAATTCAAATATGAGACGCATGCAACACCTGACATTGTTTTTTCTTTCTGTGCAGGCCTAGAGGAAGTGATGTCAGCAGGTGAGGACCAGGACAGCGAGGCGGAGTCACCCATGTATGTGTACGAATCGAAGGTCCACTGTGCCAACGTGCTGTTGAGCCTGGAGGAGCAGCGACAGCAGGGCATCCTCTGTGATGTGACTGTGCTTGTGGAGGGCAGGGAGGTGCGTGCGCACAGAGCTGTCCTGGCTGCCAGTAGCCGCTACTTCCTGCAAGCCTTTCTTGGGCATGGCACGCCGTCGGGCGACACAGAGCCCATCATTGACCTGCCAGACAAGGTAAAGAAACACAACAAGAACACAGAGGAAAAAAAAAACAATTAACAATTAATCAACTCACTGATAATGAATCCATTACTAAATGAATCCTCAACTGTTTTGTTAGTCAATTATTCGGTTGTAACGTAACGTAGTGTCAAGCCTACAGACCTTATTTTTGAATGCGCAACTAATGCCTCCCTGTTTTTGTGTGATACTTCCGGTATAAGCCTCCTTTACAAATGTGTGATCAGAGTGAGTTCGCATTGTTGACATGGAAAAACGGAAACGCCAGGTCCGTTCTTCATCAGTGGACAACATGAGGGAGTGACCTCATATAGCGTATTTTATTTTGGAATTATTTTGTCATGTCCCCCGGTGTGGACGGTTGAATGAATGGTTGAAATAAACTGAGGAGTGAATAAAAATAGGCAACGGAGCACAAACATAATCATAATTAGCTGTGGTTTTATCTGCAGCTGCTTCTTCTTCTTCTTGTTCGTGGAGATTTTATTGGTGGCTTGAAAACCACGTACTGGTGTATTACCGCCACCAACTGGTGGGGAGTGTGAACCAGGGTATTACTGTAAGACTAGGTAGACAGACAGACAGACAGATAGATAGATAGATAGATAGATAGATAGATAGATAGATAGATAGATAGATAGATAGACAGACAGGTAGATAGATAGATAGACAGACAGGTAGATAGACAGACAGGTAGATAGACAGACAGGTAGACAGACAGACAGACAGACAGACAGACAGACAGACAGACAGACAGACAGACAGACAGATAGATAGATAGATAGACAGACAGACAGACAGGTAGACAGACAGACAGACAGACAGACAAGTAGATAGATATATAGATAGATAGAGATAGACAGATAGATAGATAGATAGATAGATAGATAGATAGATAGACAGACATATAGACAGATAGACAGATAGATAGACAGACAGACAGACAGACAGACAGACAAGTAGATAGATAGATAGATAGATAGATAGACAGACAGACAGACAGACAGACAGACAGACAGACAGACAGATAGATAGATAGATAGACATATAGACAGATAGACAGATAGACAGATAGATAGATAGATAGATAGACATATAGACAGATAGACAGATAGACAGACAGACAGACAGAGAGACAGATAGATAGACTCCTACTAACATGACAGTGTCCCAAATGGTGTCCTAGAGGAAATGATATTCAGTGCTGTATAGAAAATGCCCATCTCACTGATAGAAATGAATTAAATAAAAATTCGCCTTTGAGGGTTTTACTTGCCTTTCATAGCGTAGACACTTGTTTTTTTGTTTTTTTTTCAGCCAAGTCAAATGAACAGACATAGAGACGCTTCAGTGGCTTCCACAAATGTGAGGCTTTCAGCCAGAGCGCGTTTCCACGTTCTGTGGAGGGCAGAAAGTTCGTATAGTGCTTCACATTCGCGTTCACATTCCTGTCTTGTCTGTGGCCAGTGATCTAAACATTCCACTGAAGCCTTTTGCTTCACTTGTTACTGTATGTCAGCGCCTGACTGCACACATGATACCTGTTTTTCTAGAAACCAAATTATCTTTCACGGTTGTTTTCCTGCCCGCTGAGTAAAGCTACACAACTACTGACCGGAAATGCCCAAGTCTCACACAAAATAATAGTGAATGTCTACTTGTCTCATGTGTCTGTTGAAGATAAAGTCTCCACTGTCTGTTTTAATGTGCATCTTGTGAACCTTTATTTTCTTTACCTGCTTTGATCATGGGGATGTGTAAAAGGATGTAAAGCAGAGGAGGGAGGATGCTTGGCAAAGCCACTGAGCTAACATGACCTTCCTTGAGGTGAAAACAGAAGGGCGTGCACGTGTGGAAACAGCAGCAGCAGTTGACACAAATTGATCTGTTTATAAAAATCTTCTTGGGGATTAATATTCATGCCTCTCCCCTGATAGTTGCTGCCACCTCTCTTCACCACTGGGGTTAATCAGTGAACTGCTTTCTGAGCCAATTGGCTGGCATTACCTCATTATGTCCCAGATCTGTCATCATGATGAATGTGACTCTCTACCTTATACACCAGTAAATCACACTGGTCTGCACCGATTTACAAATCAAATTCTATCCCTTAAGGACAGTCCTTTTGTGAGGTTCTAGGTTTTTGTTTTAAATTATGATTAGTAGACAGAATAGTTCTGGTTTTCTGAAATGTGGTGGTATGAAGTCCAGACATATTGGCAGGATGTGTGCAATACAGCATGTTATGGCTGCAATGCTGATGCCCTGTGTCTTGTGCCCCTCTTTTGTTCACACAGAGAGTGTGTCTGCTGCAGCAATTAATAGATTAAAAATTGATTTTGCTGATAAAACACATAAAATCTACCATACACTGTATATAAAATACAAGTTACTACATTTAAATTTCCTCGTTGTGAAGTAGTTTTTCTTTGTTCTATCTCCCTCCTTCCTTGTTCCCTCTCTCCTCACCCCTTCTGTCTGCTCTCATCCACTTGAATGCTATTAATATTCATTTTCTGTATTCTCTTGAATCTCACAAACTGCTTAGGAAATGTGCTAATTATCTATATTTTAGAGACTTTATTCCCTCATTGGTGGTGCCTTTACTTTCAGTCACAGTTTTTTTTTATCTGCTTAAATGCTGCTCCTCTTGATATTCTAAACAGATTTATGAAATATAGCCGTTGAGCTATTCTATTGAGTAATATTTGCTTTGGTCCCAAAAGGGACTTTACTCAGAGAAACGATAAATTCGCTCATGTTGCTGCTCCGCGTATTGAGTGTAGCTTCTTCTTCCTATGTCGCTGAAGAGAGCAGCTGCTGATGGTAGCTGAAAATATCATCCACAATAATGCACACACATTTCCATGTAGCTACATAGACAAAGCACTATAGAGTAAACCTACATTAATTAACCCACCTAGCTTTACAGACAAGGAACCAATCAACGTCTTATTTTTTTCGTAAACAAATACATTCCTGCACTTTTTGTCTAAAATAATGAGCCTTCCATGTTTTCATTTCCTTCTTAATAGCACAGTTTAATGGAAGAAAACCAGCCTCACCTTGTTTTGGGTTTTGGACAATGAAAGTTCATCAATTTGGCATAAAGATATTTTCAAGTTTGACCCTCCATGAAGAGTAACTCAAGAGTGAAATATAATAATGTAATAATGTAGAAAACAAGCTACAACCTAATTTACATACATAAAAAACACTGGAGTGATGTGATCTCTTTTCCTAGTTCCCATTAGTACATGTGCTGCTGCATTCTGGACCAACTGAAGACACTTTAGACACTTATTTGAGCATCCTGATAATAATGAGTTACAGTTATCTAGTCTAGATGTAACAAAAGTATGAACAAGCTTTTCAGCATCCTTTATTGACAGGATGTTTCTGATTTTAGTTATTTGCACAGGTGGAAGTAGGCTGATTTACAGACTTGTTGTATGTGTGGGTCTGGGTAGAAAATAACTCCAAGGTTCTTTACAGTAGAACTGGAGGCCATGGTAATGCCGTCCACGGTGACTAAATGCTCAGGTATAGCTTCACTAAGGTAAACTATAATGGCCGAGCACCATAATTTCTATTTTTATCAGTGTTAAGAAGTAAAAAGTTATGTGTCATCCAGGTCTTAATGTCTGTGAGACATTCCTGGAGCTTTATAACTTGATTACTGTCAAATGACTTAATGTATAACTGCGTGTCATCTGCATAACAGTGGTAATTTAGCCTGTGTTTTGTGATAATGGTACGTAGGGGAAGCATGTATAAAGTAAAAAAGAATTGGTCCTAGAACCAAGCCTTGTGGAACTCCATGATTAACTTCAGTAGGTAAAGAAAACTCATCATTAACAAGAACAAACTGAGATCTGTAGTAAGAGTTAAACCAGTTTAATGCGGTTCCTTTGATACCAATAACATGCTCCAGCCTCTGTAATAAAATATTATGGTCAACAGTGTCGAATGCAGCACTCACGTCTGACAGTACTAGTATAGATACAAGGCCATTGTCTGAGGCCATCAAAAGGTCATATGTGACTTTTAGTAGTGCCGTTTCTGTGCTGTGGTTTCTAAACCCTGACTGAAAGTCCTCAAACAAGTCGTTGCTGAGCAGATAATCACATAATTGGTTTGCTACAGCTTTTTCAAGGATTTTAGAGGAAAACGGAAGGTTAGATATTGGACGATAATTAGCCAGAACATCTGGGTCAAGAGTAGGTTTTTTAAGTAGAGGTTTAACTTTAAAAGAGCGCGGTACATAGCCTGTAAGTAGAGAGAGATTTATTTGATACAACATGGACTTGTTAATTAATGGTAAAACTTCCTTAAACATTGTTGAGGGATTGGGGTCGTGTAGACAAGTTGAGGGTTTTGTTCCTGATAATATTGAATTTAACTCAGAGATCTATAGGTAAGAAGTTATCTAAATGAGGTGAGACAGGTGGTTGCAAGAACAACAGATTTGTATTAGGAGTTGGCAGGATGAGATGAACTTTTTCTCTAATGGTTGTTATCTTATTAGTGAAAAATGTCATAAAATCATCACTACCTAGAGTTAGTGGGTCAACAGAGCTATGACTCTGTGTCAGTCTGGCCACGGTGCTGAAGAGAAACCTATGATTATTCTTGTTTTCCTCTATTAAAGATGAATAATAGCATTCTCTGGTATTACGGAGGGCTTTCTTGTATTTTATCAGAATATCCCTCCAGGCTAAGAAGGACTCCTCTTGATTAGTGGAGTGCCACTTCTTTTCTAACTTGCGTGTTGTATGTTGCAGTTATACCACAGGGCTAATCTTCTCTGACACACTACCTTCCGTTTTTAGAGGAGCATCAGAATCTAGTGTTTCACGTAATAAAATTACTGTACTATTGACAAGTTCATCAATTTGAGTGGGAGTTACGTTTGGAAAGATATCCTCGCTTATATTGACACTGTGCGGTGATGTCAGTGCCAGTGGAGCTCTCTCCTTAAATTTAAATACAGTCATCTCAAACAGATCTCGACTGTAATAATAGTCATCTCTGATGATCGTCACTGTTAATGATCATAGGAAAATTAAATGTGACTAGAAAATAGTCAGAGAGTAGAGGGTTATGGGGAAAAACCACTAAATTCTCAACATTTATGCCGTGAGTCAACACAAGATCAAGGGTGTGGTTAAAGTTATGAGTGGGTTTATTAACATGTTGGATAAAAACAATTGAGTTCACTACAGACATAAAAACAGATCTAAGCTGTCACTGTCAATATCTACATGGATATTGAAATCACCCATAATAATTACTTTATCTGTGCAAAGAACTAATTCAGGTAGAAAGTCAGAGAACTCATGCAAAAGTTATCTACAAAAGAGAAGTCGTTTTCTGGACACCACCTCGGCAGCCAGCAACTAAATGACGACATGCGGCTATACATGTCGTCAGTGGTCACATTAGGCCGGGGCCCAGAGAAAACTACGAAGTCCGACATTGTCTTTGCATAAGAACACACAGACTCAACATTAACTTTAGTGACCTCCGCTTGGCATAACCAGGTGTCATTACTGCCGACGTGAATTACAATCTTTCCATATTTGCGCTTATCTTTAGCCAGCAGTTTCAGATATGATTCTATCTCTCTGGCCCCAGGAATACATTTAACTATGGTCGCTGGTGTCGCTAACTTAACGTTCCTTTTTGTTTGTTCTCGGCGGGTGTGTCGCTGAGTGGGGAAAATCTGTTGGGAACTTTAACTTGGTGGTGAACAGCTGTCTTTAGCTTAGGACTTAGGACTGGTCTCCCGGCTGCTCGGGAGCTGCTGGGGGAGCTGAGGGAGCAACAGTAGGACTACAGCCCACACCGACTACAGGGAACTGGCTAGCAGCTACGGCTATCAACTTAGCTTCTATGGTGCAGAGCCAAGCTTCTAAATGCCCTAGCCTCTCCTCCATAGCTGCCAGTGAACTACACTTACTATATGTACCTTTAATACTAAAGGAGGCAGAGGAATAACTGAACATGTTGCAGATGGAGCAAGAAAGAGCAGGAGAGTGAGAGGGAGAGAGAGAAGCCATTACCTAGGAGTTGACTTGCTAGGCTACAGAAATCATCGGGTGAAAATGTGACACTAACACCGCTGAAGTGAAAACAGGAAATGACACAATACATTACCTCAGCACGTCACCAGTGCTTTGCAGCCTTTGGCAGCAAGAGGTCCCAGGTTCACAAGGAGTTTGCATGTTCTCCCCGTGGTGTGTGGGTTCTCACCGGGCACTCCGGCTTCCTCCCACAGTCCAAAAACATGCAGATTTGGGGATTAGGTTAATTGGACACTCGAAATTGCCCGTAGGTGTGAATGTGAGAGTGAATGGTTGTCTGTCTCTATGTGGCCCTGTGATGGCCTGGCGACCTGTCCAAGGTGTACCCTGCCTCCCGCCCTCTGTCAGCTGGAGTTAGGCACCAGCGCCCCCCGCGACCCCCAGTGGATAAAGCGGTAGAAAATGAGTGAGTGAGTTCTAACTAAAACCTGTCCTCTGTTCTTTTCTACAGGTGACAGTGAAGGGCTTTGCTCCACTTCTTCAGTTTGCCTACACAGCCAAGCTGGTTTTAAGTCAGGAGAACATCCATGAGGTCATCCTGTGTGCCGACCTCCTGGGTGTTTACAATTTGGAGGATTCGTGCTTCCGTTTCCTTGAAGAACAGCTACAGAATGACAGCCAACGTGCCAGTAATGGCAAAGTGAAATATGATGATGATGACATTGTGGCCAAGGACACAGTCCTTACCACGCCAATGTCCTTGGATGATTCTGCAGACACAAAACATCATGTAGCAATCACTATGCCACTCTTCAGTGATCTTCCACAAAGTCCCAAATGCAGAAAATATCCCTACCAGATCTGTGACAAGATCAATGGAGAAAGCCACCATGGTATTGATGATGTCCTTTTGCCCACTCATACCTCAGTCAGCCCTGTCAGCTCGCAGCTCACAGACAACAGTGCTGCTCAACAAACTCTACTTACACCCACTAGAATCAAAGAGGAACCCTTTGTGTTTGAGGAAGGAGACGGGAGCAATGGTGGCAATACAGAGTTATGCTCAGAGGAGGTTCTGGAGATGGAGCTAGAGGTGGAAGGGGTCCCAGTAGCAGCTGAGCACTCGCCAAGCCGAAGCTCACCCTCTTCCTGTCTGCGCTCCTACCTCCAGAGAGGTGGCCTGGATCTGAGCAGTGTGCCCACTACTACCATCCAGCAGCTACTGACCAACAGACTGTCCCTCAATCACTATAGGGAACTGGTCAAGAGGGATAAGATGGAATATCTAGATCCTGAGGACTTCAAGACTGGAATAGATGTGCTGCCAGCTGCTCTGACCGGTACTGGTGAGAACATGGATGGACCAACGTCCAAAGCCTCCTCCTCTAAACATGAGAGGGAGTTAGACAGACGCAGTGTCATTTTCTCTTCGGCTGCTAGTGAGCGACAGATACTTACTCATTCTTTCATGGACGATAAATTCAGAGACAAAGTCTCAACCCTAGAGCCTCTTTCCTCTGGTCGGTCATGCCTCAACACCAGCTGCCCTGTTCCCATCAAGACATCATCCCACTCTCCTCCTCTATTGGAGCCCCAAATCCAGACATCCAGCTCACAGTCCTCGTGCTCTTACCCAGAGGATGCAGGCAGCAGTAGCTCCTCTTCCAGCCTGCCCCAGTTTGACTTCTCCTCATCCCCCAACTCAGGATCCATCTCGGGACTGTCTCACTGCCTGGCAGCTGTAGTAGATCAGAGGAACCTCCACAGTGGGGAGGTGGTCTTCTCTCAGGGATGTACCAAGATCAAAAGTGAACAGGGATTTGGTGCCAGTGGTGGCAACTCCAGTGATGAATCTGGCTCTTTCTCAGAGGGAGACAGCGAAAGTGGCATCTCAAGAATCTCTGGGCCTGAGGTCAGTATTGTCTTGCATTATACTTTCTTTACCAGAATTAGAAAATATTTAAGGTTTATGCAGAACAGATATTGTGAGTGTGAGTTGAGTTACCATCAGAACCTTCAGTTCAGTACCCACTGTAACAGATATTAAGTCCCTGTAAAGTGATGTCACCCCACAAAAAATGTGTGCACCAAACCACCAAATTCAGATGATTTAAAAAGTTGCCATGTGTTTAAAAATTAAGTTTCAAATATTGAAAAATGATCTTCTCTGAGACAGTGGGGGTGTGTACACTGGAGCAGCTTCACACATTCACATACAATACTCATACTGGTCTAGTCATGTTTGCAGGGACTGCTAACATCCATGTTCATCAGCATTTGTACAGAATATAATGTAAATGCACTGGAATTAACCTCCTTGTTCAACGAGCATTCGTAGAAGAAATGTTCAGCTGCTTTGGCTCCGGTTTAAGCAGGTATGTCAGTCTGTGTCCTCTCCTCCTAATGCGCTGCCTCACACACTTTCTGGTCCACTCACTTAACTGGGGACGTGAGTCCACGAACATTGCTGTTTGTCTGTTTGCACAGAATATGCACATAGTAAATGCTCCAGTAACAAACTGCAAAGTTTTCACCATTTCAATCGCAGTTTGATTGATTGATTGATTGATTGATTGATTGATACTTTATTAATCCCAAGATGGGAAATTGAAATATCACATCCATATACCACATAACATAACATCAATTAGTCCACAATTATTACAAGTTGAACGTAATAATGGCACATGTCAGAATTAAACATACAGCACATAAACATTTGATTGTGTATGTACCCTAAAATTTTGAACAGTCCGTCATCCAAATAGAGGCATAAAATAGAGGTTTACTGTCACACTATACACAAACACAGAGCTGGTTTAGCTATCATCCTGCTCTCTGTCTCCCTCTTTCTCTATCAATAGTACTGCAGCTCACAGATTTTCTATGTGTTTGTGCATCGAGGTAAAACACATCTTGGGGACAAAGACATCTCAGCTAGCTAGCAAACCAAAGGTAATATTGTCGGACAGATGCAGTTACTCACGAATGAAGAAGCAAACTGTATATAAAGTGCACTGACAGTTTTCACTTTGTTACAGTGTTTGAGGAAATATGTTATTGAGCCAGAGTTTTATACACACTTAAAAATAATTCCTGAGCAGAAGAACGGAGAGAAAATGTTCTCAGTCTTCACTCCATAATGATTTACACCACAGATGTAGTTTTTTACATGAGGAAGTCAAATTCCCTGGATTTTGTGTGGCTTTCAGTTTATACACCTTGGATGATTCCCTTTCTACCCTATTCCATACCGCCGTTTACTTAACATTGTGATGAGGGAATCTTATAGAGTTAAATAGTGGCTTTAAACTCTCCAAATAATTACCGTGATGAAGGATCAGAATTTACTATTGCATGTACTGTGCAATTTGTTTTTACAACTTACAAAATTAAGTTTCCCATGCATACCTTCACTTTGTCTTTGAACAATAATGGGGCTTCTTTGAATGTAATAAAATCTAAGAGCACACATTGCTATAACAGCAGCCTCTATCATGGTGTCCTCTCCTGGTATAATGGATGCAATGTACTGTAGGCATAAGTTACAATTTGTATTATTCTTAGATAATTTTTCTTGCTAGAGAATTCATGCAAACACATTGGACCTTTGAATTAAAAGAGCTGTAAGGTTGCTATGGTAATCCCTAAGCGCACCTTTCCCTCTCCACCTTCTCTTACTCTCACACTCAGGATATGGATATTAGCTTTATTAGATTTGTATTTTAGATTTGAGTTGTGGCCTGTGTCCCGTGGATATTTATAACTCAGCCTTTTATCTTGGTCACAAATACCAGACCCTCCCCCTTACTGCACTACTAACAATATATGCAATAACATAGCATAGAACAGCATAGAGCATAGAACAAAAAATTCTTAGCAGATCTCATTACTCAATCTCGATAACAAGATTTTTTTTTCCCTTGAAGTCCGCTTTATTGATTGATTTGTCGTGGGATGTTTACACCAGGGAACAGGAACTCTCACTCTCACAGTTTCTCAGTTCATTCCTCTTGTAGCTGGAACACAAATACCGTGTTTCCATCATGGCATTCCTTTTTTATGCCGACGACAGTCAAATTTATATGCCACTAAAACAGGAAGATTCTGTGAAGCACCTCTTAGGGAACACTACAGAAATTAAGGCATGAATGTCAATGAAATTTTTGCATTTTAATGATAAAAAGACTGAGGTTGTGTTGTTTGGTCCGAGGGATACCTCCAAAGTTCATCTTCTATTGGTTTATTCTTCACATAAGGGTCACCGAGGGTAAACAGTAACAAACCTGGGTGTAAGGCACCGATCTTTGATGATCACAGATTAGCTCAGTGGTCAGATCAGTCTTTTTTTTTTCATTTGAGACAACTTGCCAAAGCTAAACCATTTCTTTCTCTGCACTTTGAGATTTTAAACCATGCTATTATCCCAACTTGCTACTGTAATGCACTCTGTGTGGATGCCAGACGTCACTTGCTTGACTACAGTTGTTTCAAAATGCCACTGCTTTTAATGGGTACAAATTAACAAGAGGACATTACTCCAAGTCCTAGTTTCTCTTCGTTGGCTCGTGGTTCATTTTCAGATTGATTTTAAAATTATTTTATTTTTCTTTAAATGACTTCATGGTCTTGCCCTACAGTATCTGTCCAATGGTACAGTTTGAAATGGCAAAGCCCTGGGTCAGGCTTGCATTTTGACAGTAGAACAGTACCTTTACATGGTAGGTGGGTTGTGCACTGCATCCAATGGCTGTATCAGTCAAATCTCATTTATTTTTGCTGTTGTGTATGTTTCTTTTCACTGAGCAGAGTTGCAATGAAGTATTAACTCTACCTATAGAGCCTTAGACTCTATTTCAACATTTAAAATATTGACCTGAAAGAGGCATGAACTCTGTTAATTTGGTTAATAAAAGTCAAGCTACAAAAGTTACTATTAGTCTAAGCTACATACTACATTTTTTTTTACCATTACCAAGCTGAAGTGCAGGCAGTGGGTCTGTGTCTCCTCTGCCACTTACTGTATGCCCAGAATTGAAAGAGACCCAATAAGCATGGCTACTATAGGTCCTGGGATTTGACTGACCACCTCCACTGAGCGTGATGCTGTTTTTAAGGCCTCCCACCACACTTTTAGCAAGTTTTGTAGCTAGCAATGTTTAGGTCACATTAAATGTACATATACACTGTATATACTCTCCAGCCACTTCTAAAGGTATTATTTGTACCTGATAATGTGTCTGATGAAGTGTGTTATTCTGCCGCTGTAGCCCATCTGTTTCAAGATACTGTAGATGCAGAAAGTTGCTGCCATGTGAGTGTCTGAGTAGATATTTGTATTAATGAGCAGTTTAACAAGTGTACCTCATTAAGTGGCTGGCGTGTGTGAATCATATATTTTATAGAGTTGGCTCTGTTGACCGCAGCAGTGTCTTAATTTCACACTGTATTTGTATTCCTCTTGTCAATCTGCCAAATAATGATGTGATGCCAAGTTTCCATTTCCACGTCAGAGAAATCCTCTGTTTTGGTCAGATTACATTGTCCGTGTCATAAACTCCACTCTCACTCACTCACTCATTTTCTACCGCTTTATCCACTGAGGGTCGCGGGGGGCGCCAGCGCCCAACTCCAGCCGACACGGGGCGAGAGGCAGGGCACACCCTGGACAGGTCGCCAGTCCATCACAGGACGTCATAAACTCCATAAACTCCTAAATTTGAAGACAAATGTTTTAGGTTGACACATTTATCAACGTCCAATCCGTGTTGTCAGGCCTATGACTGCTTAATAAATGAGTGCTGTTGGATAATTATTGTTTATTGCTCACCACAGATCAGTGTTACCATACCACATCAGGGTGACAGGTACAGATACTAATATGATACTAACACCACCTACTCGCCATTGCATTGATCCGTCAACCCTTCAGCCACCCCATCTCAACTCAAACAGTTTTACCGATATTCATTTTCTTTCGTTCTTTTTTTTTTTTTTAAACCTGTCCTGTCCAGTACCTTAGGCATATAGTGTGGTTGTCTGCATGCCTGGTGGCTTTGAACAGATTTGGTTTGCACAGAAGAGTCTGTTTATACTCGCCCTGTTATTTATCTGGGAAATTATAATTGTTTTTATTCTTATTTATTTGTTTTTCTGGGGAATTTGGGGAAGGAAAGACGAAGGGGAGAGGGATAGAGAAAGAGAGTAAGAGATTGAGAGAGAGAGGGAGAGAGAGCAAGGGAATAACAGCACAGTACAGGTTAAAAATAACATAACATAACATAGAGATAGTAACAATACTGACATTACTTTTGAATGAGTGCATGTAGAGTAATGGTAACTACCACATGGTGAAAAGATGACCGAGTCCAAAACAGTTTCATCTATATCAGTTTCAGTTGATATCTTATGTAGTGAGATGTGTGTATGTCCGTTTGTGTGAGCGCGCACATCAGTGTATATGTGTAGGGGTTGTCAATAGATGTGGTTTGGAATCTGAGTAGGGATCACACCCGTGTCCAGTCAGCCTCCCACCAGCAGGCCAGTAAGGATCCAGATGCATAGAGCGTCCATTAGCCGCACAGGGCAGTGAAGACCCGCGGCCACCAATCCCAGGGAGAGCTACAAATCCACCACGCAGATGGCCAGGCAAAAGTCCCCCCCCCGTCCAGGGTCAGCCCCAGTGGGGCAGGAGGTGGAAGGACCATGGGCACAGGACACGGACCATGGGCATCACACATCCAAGCAGAGTCCGGGGGCACAAAACCCCCACACCCAGTACCCACTCCAGGCCCCAGCAAGGGGCCAGTCCACCAACAGCGGGAACAAAGCCGGAGCCCACCCCACGGCTGCCCCTACGAGTATCAAGGCAAGGATTCCTTGGCCTTGGCTCATTTTCTGTGAAGAACATATCCTCTTCCGTACGACAAACAGATGTTCACAAAATCATAAAGTATGTCTTACTTTTGCTGTTTATCAAAAACATGTACATCCACCGGAACAAAACTGCTTTGGATAGAGAACTACATCTTCTAGCATGTTTTGCGGAGTGTTGCCGACGCGAATAGCTGTTGAAAAGTGTCATATGACCCTTCTGAGTGGGGGAAGGGTGAATGACCATATATGTCCATCCCAGCACTTATGTGCTTATATCACGTGAACGACAGCAGCTAGACATGTGGAAACACCACAATGTGATTCTATTGGTTGCCAGCAAAGCTACAGTAACAGTTAGAGTCAAACCAGTTACATTTTACAGTGAATCTACTCCCGTTTGAGACAAATATACTCCCTTTGGATGTTTTTATTTTGGTTTTATTTGAAGGGGGAATTAGGGGAACGCCCAGGCCTTTCTTTTTACTGTCATTTTGCTCTGCTTTACTTTAGCAGCATCAATCTTGGTACAGCTTATGTTCACATGTTGTTAAATGCTTTCCTTGAGCTTTTAAGCTACTATTGCACATATTCAGAAGTGATATTTACTATAAAATGCAATATTTTTTTCAGGCGAGGATGAAAATCCTTCATTTATTCTGGGTTCCATCTGCATTTACTCTGACATAATGGCATCTAAAGTGATGCTTACACTTCTGATGGAATCTCACAAGTGTCATTGTTATTTTGATACCATAATTCACATAGAGCATGTAATTGCAGAGATATACTCTATTTGTTTTGGGCATGTCATTTTCGAGCAGGGGCCTCAAAAATGGGTTCGTACTAAAGAGGATATATCAGTACATATCAATAGGCACACACCGTACACCCTGGGCTTTTATTAGACCTGGGGCTATTTGTGAGTGAGATTTGTGTTCCTGCCCTTACTGTTCCTGCACAGAATGTGAGCATCAGTCTGACAGTGACTTTGAAGAAGAGGATGTTATTTAGCACTAGCTAGTTCCAAAATGAAGACAAGCCAGAGGACCAGCCTATCAGCCACCAGCAGCTAACAAGTGAAGAAATAAGGATGTCAATAAATGGTGAAATCATCTTGACCATGAAATGAGCCACCCCACGTGGCTGCCAGTGTGATAAGGATGCAACCATGGATTGCACTTATTTATGAGCAGGACATCTTTCATGTGCAAGTCTTCTTTTGAGCTTTTCATCCCAGATTCCATCCAGAAAATTTTTCTCGATTGCACTAATTTAGATGGAAGGCCTGCTTTTGGAGAGAGTTGAAAGGAGATAGACCCACCATTTACATGCCTATTTTGAGGTTCTTGCTGGAGTTTTCAGGTCCAAAGGGGAATCCACAGAATCCCTGTGCGATGTAGAGAACTTTTCTGTGCAAAAACGTCTCTTGGAAACTTCCATATAATTTCCAGGTTTGTCTACTTTGATGACTGAGACGACAGAGAAACAAGCTAGCTGACATTAGCACAGCGTGGGACAAGTGGGTGCACTGCCTCCCTGGGTTGCACAACCCTGGGTTCAATGTCATTGGCTGGTATGAAAAGATAACATGTTCACTGGGGCTGATGTGTTGTCTAGACTGACATGATTACTGTATGTGTTCAGCTTGTGTTGTGTAAACTGATCTGAATGGGTTAAATTTTCAGTTCAAGTAAATACAAATCACTAGTTATGAAAGACCTTGCTTGATTTGTAAATTTTATTTTATTTTATATTTTTTTAACTCATATCTGGATTATAATTGATTTTTTTTATTATTACATTTTATTTAAAAACAGTTGCACTTTAATTCATAGATGTGATTGAACAAAGGTAAAGGTCCAATATTAACCATATATGCTGTTTATATTGCTTGTAATTGTGATGAACTATGTGATGAACATCTCTTGAGTATTAAAAACCCAAAATGCAGCACGTTCAGTAGAGCCACTAAACACTGGCTGAGTAACAAAAATATGAACACCACACAGAATGTAGTATATACACAGTGTGTGTATATACACACACTGTGTATATACACACACATATATCATACATATATCACTTTGGTCTGCCCCACTTCTTTTGCCTTGACCTAATTGTTTCACCCATATTTGGACACACACACACCCGTGGTGGCCTGTAGGCAGGTGAAAGTTGTCCTTTCTGTGTTCCCTCCACCATCTGCTGCTCCTGACCCCAGATCAGCCTGCTCCCATTATTAGATCAGCCTCTTAAGATCCTAATCTCACTCAACTTTTTATTTTGCAGTATGTTTTTTCTTCCCTAATATGAAAAATGTAGCTAGTTTATTATTTTGGGGTTTATAATTGTTGAATATTTTCCAAATTAAGCATGAACTGTCAACTGACTCCACGCATGAACCACGTATTTGATTTGCCAAAGAGTTTTACGTCGGATGAAAGTCTGGAATTTATCTGTACTTGGGAACAAGTCCAAGGAGTACACCACCAGATGTGGCCCACTGTGGCTGTGAGCAATGGGCATTATGTACATTCCTGAAGTCCCCCACTTGGTGGTGACTTGATCCGGCGACCCTTCAGTCACAAGTCAATTTACCTTTCTGCTTGAGACTGGGCTCCTGGTTGTAACCGCTCACTCTTGAGAAAATCAGCATTTTTACACTTCTAACAACCTTTATCTGTTATAACACCAGCAAAAATATACAGGTTTGGATATAGACAATGTTAAAAATGAAAACCAGAACACTAGAGACAAACGATGGGTTGGGGGATTTATGACCATCCAAGACTCACTTTGTCGTTCCAACCTTATTATGACTGATGAGAGTCATTGAGCTATAAATAGATGTCTGTAGAGTAAAGGACAAACTGCAACACACACAGACAGGTTTGCACAGCTATTCTACTTAGGACACTGCATTGTCTTGACCAGTTAATTGGACATCCTAGGCCAATCCTTGTCCTTAGGGCCCCCTGCCCTGCATGATTTAGATTTTTCCCAGCTCTAACATAATCATCTAACATCTAAAACATGCAGGGCAGGGGTCTGTGAGGACCAGATTGAGAAACCCTGGCCTAGACAAAGCACTACATCTAACCTCAACCTCTGGCCCGGAGCTAAACCTAAGCACAATTCAAATCTTATCCCTAAATACTAGGTCCTGCACAGTTTTCCAAGTATTCAGACATTTGGGGGAGCCCTAGTTTCAGGTGCCACCTCTACTAAATGTGTCATAAGCAAGCACATGGACGTGTGTGGCAGCGCTCTCATTTGCAGAGTACTATGAAAAAATGTGCCTGTCTCTCTCTCACACCCACATCATATCACTCTCCTATCATTTCCATCCTGTCTTACAAGCACAACAAGCAAGCAGAAACCTGTGTGTATGTTAACGCGGCCTTTCTTTAGTGCAGCACTGCCACACATGGGTGGCAACAGCAGCAGTTGCACGAGGGTTATCACACTGACAAATGTTCTGAAATTGGTAGGCTTTCAAGGGAGCTTGTGACCTATTCAGGGGAGCCATGTGTCCAGAAAAACATGCAGTTGACATCAAGTGTTGATAAACTGGTGCTTATATTTCTTATTAAAAAGAAACGAAAATCCGGTAGTAAACTCTAGTCACTCTGAACAAATAAACATAACTGACTGCTCATGTCACCGGGTTGTCAAAGTATATTCAAAAGGATTTACAGGCCTTCACTACAGTGGAGTCCATGGGTGTCAAACTCTGGGGACCTGGGGACCAATGAGCATCTTGTCTGGTCAAGAGGGGCTTTAAGGGATTTCTCTTTGGGGATTAGACTAAATGGAAACTCTAAATTGACCGTGAGAGTGGACTGTTGTTTGTTTCTATTTGTTGTTTGGCCCTGTGATGGACTGGTGACCTGTCCAGGGTGTACCCGTTCACCCTGTGTCAGCTGAGATTAGGCAGCAACGTGCCCTGCTACCCTCATGTGGAGGATAAAGCCGTGGAAGATGAGTGAGTGAGTGAAAAACAGCGCTCATTCTGCATTCCTTTGTGTCAAGACTGCTGGACTTAAAGAGCAGCTGAACGCTGACCCCTAGTGGAATTTATGTCACACTTTTTTTGCAGCTGCCATTTTGGAAACATACAATCAGGTCATTATAGAGTGAAATTATTATTATTGTTGTTGTTATCATGATTATTATTATTATTATTGTTGTTGTTTTTAATATTTATAATAATATCAATAAAATGATGCCATCATAATTTGGCTATTAGAAAATCTACACTGTCTGTGGCCTCTAATTGGTGTAATTGGTTATTACTAAACTATAATAGTAAAACATCAAGTTGGTATGTATTTACTAGGCCCAATATCTCTTTTTCATGTCTGATACCGATATCATAACCTCAAGCATCAACCAACAGTTAAATCAGTCTGACACAATCATTTTACACCTTTTTACACTATGAAGCTCTTAACAAAACATTCATGCTATGCATTTCGAGCTATTTTAAAGTATATAATCTGTATAACACATATTCGGCGCCTATAAGGAATGAAAAAGAGTTAAAAAAAATATTTAGCTAAAATACTGTTTTCTGATTTCTACTTAGACTTTAACTGTAAATCTGCAGTTTTGTTAATATTACTATATGGGCAATTTTCAAAAAAAAAAAAAAAAAAAAATTAAAAATCAATAACAAATTGTTTTCCAGTAGTGTGCTTGTGTGCTTTTATCCAGATCCCAGAAATGTGTAGCCCTGTCCATTGCATGTTTTTCCCCACCAACAGCATACACCTCCACCTCATCTTCTCCTTCCCTCGGCATCTTATTCACACTCGCCAAATCACAACATACATTATCTCAAGGCTCTGTACATAGTAAGGCCAAAACCTTTACAATATTACAGAGAGAAAAGAAACCCAACAGTTCACACAATGAGCAAACACTAGGCATCAGTGGAGAGAAAAAACTCCCTTTTAACAGGAAGAAATCTCTGACAGAACCAGACTCAAAGATGTGCGGTCATCTGCCTCGACCGGT